>VDFB02321468.1:0-310249 GCA_007258455.2 Sequoia sempervirens | reverse complement strand
ATGCAAACCCTTCAAGTGATCCTAGATCTCCTTAGCTGATTTTCCCAGTGGAATCTGAGGGAGTTGATCATCAATAACCGAAAGCTTAATAAGCATGACGGTTTCACGATTCTGCTCATCAAACTTATCCTGATCCTTACCCGCCGTGTCGTGACGAGTAGCTTTGCCGAGGATCATCTGATCAAGGCAGCGGTATTCAAAAATTGTTAACATCCGCTGCTTCCAGGTGTTGTAATTTTTGCCATTAAATCTCTGGCTGCCCTCTAGCATTAAATTGCTTAAACTGGCCATCTTCACGCTTTTTGAGGCACGAAAAACGAGGTACTGGGAAGAGGCTGATGCACGAAACTCGAGGCACGAATTCCAATGCAAAAATAGAGGCACCAAAAATAAACCGGCAAAGGTAACGGATGGCACAAAAAATTTGAAGCATGGAAAACGATGCACCCAGAAAATTCAGAGACCAACCCTGTTGAGCTCTCGAAAAACCCACCAAGAATCTGGAAACGAAAAAAATTTCTGCCTTCGAAAAACGGGTCAAAACCCTAGACGACTTTTCAGTATGCCCTAGCCGCCATTGACAAACCAGAAAATTGCAGAGAACCAACCGAATTTGAAAAAAATCATGGGTAAAATATTGCAGATGTCCGGGCTTACCACCTTAATTTTACTGAAAACGCCCTAAAAAGATGAAGAAACGTGGCCAAAACGACCTTTGAACGCAAATGCGCCGGTTTGGGAAAAACGCTGCCGCCGCCATGCAAAGTAAAAACGCGACCCACGCATTAATAAGATGCGCGCATAAACGATAAACAGAAGGATCCGACGATGCATAAAACAAAATCGCCTTGAAATCGCGTCACAGAAGATTGTGCGACCTTCGAAAATCTTCAAAAATTGCCCACGAAAAACCAGAGACAATAATGGTCGCAGAAAAAAGAACAGAAATCCCACGCGATTTTCACCAAAAAGAGGCCCTCGATTTGCAGAAGAAGAGATGTGAAAAATCTTCAAACATAGAGGCCACAGAAAAATTTCGAAATTCTCACTCACAAAAAATCTTAAAGAATTTTCAGGAAGATTTTATCAAATTTTTAATTCAAGAACTGAAAAAATCTTGAAAAGATTTTTATGAATTAAAAATTCAATTTTGAGCGTACTGGCTCTGATACCATATTACACAGGTAATTGGTAAAATATTGGATATGTTAACAATGAGCAAGACGCTCAATAAATAGTTTACAAGATTTACAAAAAACGGAAAGTTTCTAAAAAGAAACTCCAGATAAGATCGGAGACGATCTTATCACTAAATTACAATAATTACAATATTGAGCATTAATAAATAAATAATAAACATTATTTTAATAGAAAACCTAATCTAATAAAACCATATAATATTAAAACTCTAACAAAATCGCTATATAATATTAGCATACAATAAGTTTATTAAACAGTAGAAAATCGATAAATGAAAAACCGCGACAAATGAAGAACCGGGCGCCATGAACAAAATCAAAGGTTTCAGAAAAAAACGAAAATGGAAGGATTCATGAAAAAAAACTGCACAGAAATGACTGGCGACGGTGGTCTCGAATTTGACTGATAAACTGCCTCCAAACCGCTTCTTTCAACACTCCGTCGACCTTCAATCTCCTTCAAATCGCATTTAATCTCCTTCAGATCGCGTTTGAAGAAGTCGTGTTTCAAAAATATGTGATTTCTGCAAGTCGCGGCGGGTTTTTATAAAAAATTTCTCACGAAAACCCTAAAAAACGCTTCAGAAACACTAAAAAAAGGGCTTTATCAAATTGTCGTACGAATGTAAACTAATTTAAACAAATTTTAAGGTTTTTTTACACATTTGACGAATTTCGAATTTCAAGCATAAAATTCGCCATGACAAGTATAGGAAGGATGCTCACTCTTGGTGGTACCTCAAAAGGCCAAGAATTGCCACACCTCCAAGTTCTTGCAATCAAAATTTTATTGCAGGTAAGTTTATGAATTCTTACTCTCTCTAAATTTGTTAATTTTAAAATTGGAAGTTTGATTTACAATTTATTAATTTAACAACTCTAATGAAAGCTCCCTTTGCTTCCAATAGGTTGCTAGTTCTTCTTCATCTGAAGAGAATTGGAGTACATACTCCTTCATCCCCTCAATGAAGGACAACCAATTAGCATCAAGTAAAGCAACGGAGCTAATTTACATGTATACCAACTTGTGCCTTCTTGCTCACAAAGAAGACGAGTACAAGAAAGGGGCAACAAAGTTGTGAGATGTAGAACCAAAGCAAACTAACTTGGATCTTTCTTCTATTGCACAATCTTCAATTTTAGAGGAATTGAGTAGCCAACATATTTTTAGTTTGAATGGCATTGGGGTTCCATGTGGTTCTCCTAATCTACTTGCAACATCTAATGTTAATGTTAATGAAGATTTTAGTCTTGATGATGATCCATCCGATGCTGATTAGTGATTACTAATTGTATTATTTTAATATTGAACAATGTTTATCTATCATGACATTCAAGTTTGATCCTTTTGATATTGTATTACTATATTATATTTCAAAATTTGAAATTTGTAATAGTTTTGTTTAGCATACGCATGGTTTATGGCATTCTAAACTTAGTTATGTTTTAAGGCTGCAAATATATGTGTGTGTGTGTTGCATGAACATAACCACAACATACCGAATCAGCGCAGGCTCAGCATATCGATTTTTGGCTGACTTAGACTCTGCACAAATTCTGCACCTTCAGAAAAGTGTGATTGAAAAATATTTTATTAAAAACATGATTTTTTTAAAAATTTGGCCTAGAAGTGGCTAGACTTGGCCAGACTCCATTAGACTCATCCAAACTCACCAAGTCTCAGAAATGGATCTGAAGGCCTGCTCAACCCAATTCTCACGAAACTCGCTAGATAATTAGCCAATCTCGAAGCTATGCTGCTACTAAATCTCTCATTCTCGGTGTCAAAAGTACATAAAAAATGAAGGCTAGTCATTCATTATCATGCTATCAATGAAATCATTCTTTAGAACTGCTTGCTACCCAAATTCCCAGGACCAACAATTTTCTAGACCAACTTCAAGATGTAAAGCACTTTACTACGAATGTCTTGTGGAGCCTCAAGATGTCTGTTAGAAGACCTTCAATAAAAAAAATAGGCTCTACAAGTGGTCTGAACTTTGCTGTGCCTTTTGGACCCCCAAATGCACCGGTCACATTCATGTGCAAGGTAAAAGATGCTTGCGTGCCCCATCTTGGAACATATATACTTGTCTCTATAGATGAGACCTTGTCTCTAGTAAGATGAGGACAACCACCTGGTCTATGTGCAGAGATTTCTGAATTTTTCAATTTTCTTTGCCAACACCATCTCCAAGCCATGATGAAGTCGTCATTTTTTGGATGAACCTGAATCAAATACTAGGACTGAACATGGAATACATGTAGAACCAGATAAAGTTGAAGTCTCTCCCAAGTGGCCCACTGCATCCAACATTTCAGATATGAAGAAGTTTCTGAGGGGTACAAACTTTTTCAGAAGTTCAATTCTATTTCTAATCAGAAAAATATTACATGGTGTCAACAAGCTACTACTTTATTTCATCATGGCTGCAATTTTTTGTTGCATGTGGGTTTTCCAAAATGGCAATCTTTGTGCCATGAAGACAAACAATTGATGCTTCACATGTTAATGGCTTCTGCTTCAAACATGCTTTGAGTAATTTCAAGCTGCCACTCATTTTCATCCTGATTGCAACTCCCACTTCGGGAGTCATTTTTGCCAAGAATTGCGGAAAATTTTTGGTTGTGAATGGAAGCTTGATGACCAAACAATGCATTCTAATTTTGAAGTTTGTTATGCCTTCGAACCTTTGCCCCTAATGATATTTGGGTTGCTCTTCCAGTTGAATATACATCAAAACAATAGAAGGGAAAGGCTTTGTTCTTTGTCCTGAATTTGAATCTTGAAAGATTTTGTTAATTTCCAGCTGACTCAATTGAAATATTATCACAATTTAAAACTCATCAAATATGGACCCTGCTTTCTTCTTCAAGTAGCTGGTTCCAATTTTGATCGCTTACATCTTTAAAATTGATGAAGCATCCATGATGTTGTCAATGTGATCCAGTCAAATTGCAAGAAGCATCTCATTTGGTCAAGGAGGTTTCCAGCACCTATCATGAGTTAGCATCCCAGTTTTTGACAATCATTAGCCAAGGATACTTCACTCAATGTTCAGACTTGCACAAATTCAAAGAAGAAAACTACTATTTATCTTGTTGGTCACAAAGTGGTTCTACCAACACAGACCAACAGGAATTTCCTCCAACATAGAAGCTGTGATTAATTCCCTCTATGATAGGAAGAAATTAGGAGATTGCACCCTTGGTGATAATTTTTGAATCATATTTATGTACACTATTTTCAAGGTTTAACTGCTGTTATTTGCTTACATTGTTGTTTGATCATTAATATATGCTGCCGTAAATCTTCTGTTATTTTGCTTCTGTACATAGCTGTTAAAGAACGCAGGAGGCTGAACATATGTTATCAGCATATCCTTTTGCAGGAATTTTGAATGTGCTTGGTCTTATCAGCCAACACACCCTCATGCTTGTAAATCATCCTATGCTAATGAAGACTGTAAAACATAGTTTTGCCAGCTAATTCCTTCATGTTTTCTACTATATTAGAAATATGCAATCATCAAAGAACATTTTATCCAGCTAACAATAGTCATACTTGTAAATCTATTTTAACCTTTGATAACGAGGACAGTTAAATGCTCACAGGCTTGTAAAGGATTTGAGTGATGAGCTAAGGCTGTACTGAGAATAGGTCACACAAATGATCATGAGACTGATGCATAAATCTCAGGTCTTGGAGAAGATAAAATCAATTATTTAAACATATTTGATATGTGTATCACACAGTTAAAGATGATCATCAGGGAAAAAGGTTAAAGCTATGTTGAACATCTCACATCCATGTCCACATGATGATAAATCTTGTGCAGCCTTATCAACAATGAAATTCATAAAGCTTTAAACTTTGCTATTGTTGAATTGTTAATACAGAATTTGTTTGTATATAAGCAAACAACAATGGAAATAAGTGATTGGGGATTCCATGGCCAAGGACAACACTGGCCTGCTGAATATGATGCATTCATTTTGTATGTTAACAAGAAATCAAGGGTTTTTGTCATGAACTCTGCATAAGGTACCTAGGATGGCATACGACAATTTTGTATAGAATATATTTACAAATTAATACAAATTTGTTTCGTTCATAAGAAGAAAGCAAATAATATCCATGATCTTTGAACAGCCAAGAATTATAAACCAGGAAAAAAAATGTACAAGATATGATGAATGGACAAATCACATGAATTATAAAAAGATTCCAAATAGCACAACCTGCTCTATTAGTTGCTTTACTTGTCGACGGAACCTGTCAACTTTGGTATATTTGTTGAATTGTCGCAATCGAACAAGTGGAATAAATGCTAACTCGGGGAGAGATACAGAATAACTCCACTGAGTCAAATGTTCAGCTAGATGCTCAAGCACAGAAAAAACACACTCCTCTTGGAAAGCACGTGTTTTCAGGGTTGATTTTGGAACCTGTTTCAGCAATATTTAGTCATTTTTACAAGTAACAGCACAAAACAAAAACAATATGTCAACTAATTGGATATTGACCTTCAGGATTGTTGAAAAGTCAACTGCTTTCCCAACTCCTCCAGTAGGTGGCATATTTAATTCTTTGAACTCCAGCATATCCAAAACAAGAGAAGCAACATGAATATATGTCTCTGTAGCAGATGCAAGCCTGTTCAACATTTTTGTGCACTGCACCCTCAATGGAAAGTAACGAGCAGTGGGTACTAATCGGGCAACCCCACTAATTATCTGGGCTACTGGATATGCCAACGGCTGAAGATCGTCCTTCCCTGTATATCTACAAAGCACCTTTACCCAAAGTTCAAGGCAACTTATGAACTTCCAGCAATAAACTTGCTTGAATGCTTCCTGTAAATATCCAACCATATAATCAGGATTTGCAAATAAGAATATATCCAAATCTGGAAATTACAATTTGTAAAGGAAAGTTTTTCATAATTCATCAAAAACGATATAGACAATTTCAAGAAACGATGGTGTTAATTTCAGTTCCATTCTTTTACTTAACATATAAAGGTTTGTTATATAGTTTTCTTCTTTTGTGCATATATGCGTCTGTGTCTGTGTCTATGTCTGTGTGAATATACTTATATGAACTGTAAACTTGGTAGATTTTATCTTCTAATACTAATCTTGTATTGAGCTTATAATTGTGATCAAGGATCAACCAATCTTGCATCACCCACAAAGAGATACATTTCTTTTGCATTTCTGTTGTAGAGTGTTCTGCTTTGCAGTTTGGCATGTTTGTGTCGGGGAACTTGTAGAATCTACTGCAGTAATGCAAAAGCCAATGGTTGAGAAATTACTGCCACATAGGCAACATGAGCTGAAGCAAACTCTTTCCTTTTAGAAACAGAATAAGAATTCCCCATGAAACCCTATACATCAGAGTATGTCACTTGGGTGTCACATATTGCAGATAAGCTTCAAAAAGGCATTGGTGCCACATGGGCACACAAGCTGAAGCAAACTCCTCGATAAAAACTGAGTATGAATTCCCATGGAACCACACAGGTCAGAGTATGTCACTTTGGTGTCACATATTGTTGTGTACGCTTCATAAATCCATGCAAGATCCAGTCCATGCATTGGACGATGGATGTGCATAGAAGCCATCCAATGGCCTACAGGTGGATAATGACAAATACTCCTTGTCAGTTATGTCAAATTGTGAAATCTTGGAGCTTCATTTATTAACAGGAGACACAGAAGAGACCTCTTAGTCCCTACGCTTGTGGGAAGATCAAACATTGCCCTGTCAACCTAAAAAATGGATAGACTCCTTTGGAAGATGTTGAAGTGATTGTCAACATTGTAATTGAAGTTATAGGAAGTCAATGCTGGAAAGTGGATCTTAGGCATAGCTTAACTTAATCAAAAGGGGATACATTGCAATGCCAAGAGTCTATGCAATAGGCTGAACATTGCAGGTTGGGTAGCATAGATTAGTTGGGTTCCATGCATTTTGTAATGGTGCTCAGGGCATGTAAATCTTCTGCATACAATAGAGATTGTATTTTACTAGATTCTTCAATGTTCTTCTGTATTTAGTGCTTTTGTTGTGTCCTCTGGGCAACTATTAGCCAGTTGTTCATTTGACCTGCTTACAGTCTTGCATCAAGTGGTTTCAAAGCAGGAGCCAAGTTTTGCGAGCGAGAGAATGTGTGAGCTCCATAACAAACATTTTTGTGTTTCTCACATTGCAGGTGGACCAGAGGTGCTATGCCCCACATAGAAAGAAGAGGAGCAAGAAACAATAGAGTGGCTAAAGGACCGCACTTCACAAATCTTGTTGATATGATGAGAGCCCTTCAAGAAAGGCTCAATGCGGTAGAGAGTTGGAGACCATGCAGAGAAGAGGAGTGGCTGTGATAAAAGACATCAATTAGGATGAGAGAGCAGATGCTACCGCACACGAAGTCAAGGGCACTAACTTTGATGAGGAAGCCACTACAGAAGATAGGATCACAAGAGCTGTCATGAGAGCCCAAAACAGACTAAGGTTTGATCTACCAACCTAGCAATAGATCACTTCAATCCACAACAATCAACAAAATCACCATCAAATACTGATTTTCATTATCGGCAATGGGTGACCTGTTGGATTGCCCAAGTGGAGCAAAATACTTTTCAAAGATTTACCTCAAGAGCAGTTAACATCAAATTAGAATCAACGGAAGAGATGAATGAAAAACCGCATTCAAGATAAATGATGGCTTGTATGATTGGATGGTGCTGCTATGCAGCAAGCACATTCACCACACTAACGAACATGGTCCTAAAGCTATTTCTTGGCAAGTTTGTTATCATGTATTTGGATGACATTTTGGTGTTAAGCAAGAAGATGGAGCATCTTGCACACCTATTGTAGGTTTTCAAGCAGTTAGAATTGCATAGAAACCTAAAAAAGTGCAATTTTATGCAAGAGCAACTAGCATACTTGGGACGTGTGATACCTCAAGATGGCGTGGGAATGGACCCAAACATAGTGTGTAATAATCAAATGGCCAATACAATACAGTGTCGCAGCAGTCAAGAGTTTCCATGGGTTTGCAAGCTTCAATAGGAAGTTCATCAAAAACTTAAGTGTTGTTTGTACACCACTAACTCACTGAATACAAAAGGGTGGTTTTGATTGGACTGTTGTTGCAGTGAAGAATTTTGAACTCTTTAAGATGACAAAGGAGCCCGTGTTGGCAATCCCTGATTTTAAAAAAGTTTTTCAGGTTGACTGTGCTGCGAGCAAAACTATAACTAGTGCAGTTCTTAGTCAAGAGGAAAGACCAATTGCATTTTTTACCGAAAAACAAAATGATGCCAAGATGTACTCAGTATACAACAAAGGTCCTACAGCACTGTTATAGCCTTACAGGCATGGAGGCATACCTTGTTGCCTACGGAGTTTATCCAACTGATCCAAACTGCTGAGAATTGCGGTACCTCAACTGATCCAAAAATCAAGTCAAGCATGTTGAACTAGCAGAATTGAGAAAGAGATCACTGATCAAGGCTTGCATTAGGAAGAATGTTTTGTCCCCAAAACAAATGATACATGATTGATGGCAATTGGCAAAGTGGTTTAGAAGGTGTATGGGCTGGTCCAAAATATCCATGGAGTCTTCATTTCAATATGTTGATGCCAAAAACATGTAGAAAAATAAAAATAATGAGTTCATCACTTGCTTAGGTGGCAAACATGCAATACCTACCAGCAAACTCGTTACAAACCAGAAACCATTAATTGGTAAACTAGAACTCACTCTAATATGGGAAGTTAATAGGAGATGCAAAGTCTTGATTTTGAGTCAATTCGTATAAGCATCTTTTGGCTTTCTAGGTGCCATGGGAAGCTATAAGGGATCTATATCTCGCTTGTTCAAGTGTGTGTAAGTTGGCTCATTGTAGAAACTCTCGATCTATACTCATATAGTGGATTTGCATGGAAGAAGTCAAGGTATTCTACATGTAGGAGGAAAAGCAAGTGTCAACAGACTGAATATTGATATTGTAAATTAGAATTTTCCATTTTTGGAGTTGCAACACTTGTATGGTCTTCTACTATAGTGGCATGCCGTGTTTATACACTATCTTTATTGAGTTTTCTTTCCATTTAACGGTTTCCTCAACTGTATGATGATGTGTTGTCTCCTTTTCATGGATGTTTGATCTTTGTTATGCATGTTTCTATGTCTGTTTCCTATCTTGAGAATGCTTAGATCACTGTCAATATTTATTTGACAATATATCACAATGGAGGATGTTTGTTTGTTTTGGAAGAGCTATTAGGATCCATTATTGGTGAAGGCTTTAAGAATAATCTCAGATATGCATGCTAAGGTGGTGTCAAAACATATAAGATCAATTTAAGGAGGTTGTGAACATACTATGACATCCACTAGATCAAGTTGAAGTGTTAATCTTGTAGTCTACAAAATGGAAATTGGCTCTAGAGAGTGCACAAGGGAAAGAAGAGCCATGGCAAGGAATGAGGATGATGGTGAGGCCCAATTCAAGAGCCTAGGAGATCATGTTCGGAGAAGAACTAGTTTGGTGGGAAAAATTGATAAGTTGGAAAACATCTTGATTGCTCTAACAAACAAGTTGGGTATAACTAGATCTCATGAATAGGAAAAAGAGATGAAAATGACTGAATCTCATCAAGGTGAAACCTCAAAAGAAAGTTTCTTTAAAGCTAAAGCAAAAATTGACATTCAACTCTACGATGATTAAAAAAGTGCAGAGAAGCTTGACCAATGGATCTCTTCTTGATGGAAGTGTATTTCGGTCTTCACAAACTCACCCATCAGCAAATATCATTTGCAAGGCTCAAATTTGTTGGTCATCTATTAATTTTGAATCAAAGTTAAGTGTTATCCTTGCAGTATAGAAAGGTGGCTCCAATATCCAAATGGGGTGACTCAAAATGTTGCATAAGAAACAATTTCACCCTGATGTAGGAGCTTGGGTTCATACGCAATCCTGCTCACCCAAATGAATGGTCATCCAATTTTGGTTTATTCTAAATTTTGTGTGTGCTGGTTGCTTGTTTGCCTTTTTTATTAGCAATTAAAGACCTTGTGGGGTCCACATAGCTAGCCAGTACTGCAGGTGTCAAGGACTTATGGGACCCACATTATTTATGTCTTGACATGACCCTCAAGTATAAATCAGCAATTTTCCCTTAGGACTATTTGAAGAGCACACAAGATATACTGGGGGGGCGCTGAATCAGTATTTCAACTTTTTAAACTTAAAACCATATAAATCAGAAATAAAACAATAAGAGCAACCATCAAATATGAAGAACACCAAATTTCACGTGGAAAACTCTTTCAGGTAAAAAACCACAGCAGAACTATGCTTTCATTAACAACAATGGGCACCAACCTAGATTACAAGTGAGCACCAACTCTACCTTGAAGCACCAACTCTGAACCAACTGAAGCACCGACTTCAGACTTCACAAAACTAACTTATGCTTGCAAAAGAAGAATCTGATCAGCCTCTGAAATCTTTTGTTCTGAACACTTGATTTGCAATCAAATCTTAACTCGTTCAATATATCATTTCCATATGTCATGTCCGCAATTTGATTTGAAATTCAAATTTTACAAGGGTGGGAAAAAGAGATTTTGAACACTAGTTCTCATATTTTAATTAAAAATAATAATAATATTTTAAATAAATAATAAAAAAAAATAAGAATACTCCATTGGGGTCAGCCAAAGTTTGGAGGGAAATAAAAATAAATAAATTAAATTAAATAAAGGAGGTCAACCTTGTTAAGGTTATTTTGGGAGGGCTATAAAAGAAAGTAAAGGGAAAGTCATTTGGCATCCATTCATATCATATTTTCATTTGGAGATTCTTCTCTTTGGCTGCAACTTTGGATGGGCTTAATTCCAAGGACGAAAACCCTTGTGAATACAGTTAGTTGGATGAAAACTTAGCTCATCTTGTGGAGGACTCATAACAGAGTGCTATTTGCACTTCATTGGAGACATTTGGAGGTTGAAGAATCATTGCATAATCAGATTTGCACGTCAGATTTGGGGCAGAATTATTGTGGCATTTTGTGAGCAATTGCATTAGGGTTTTTCCCTAATTTGAAGCGCCACTTGGAGCAGACCTGAGCGCCCACCTTTGGAGAGCAATTTTGCATTATTTGGAGCATATTTGGAGCAGCAAACCCTAAGCACTTACCAAGCAGGAATTTCGCCCATCTAGGGTTTGATATTTGAAGACTATTTTGCATATGTTTGGTATGTATAATTATAGTTTCAGATCTGATTTGTAGAGCAAAAATCTGGGCATATGTTTGGCATGTTTGAGCCCTTGAGTTCTTTGTAAAATCAGTCCAGAATATTCAGTTTTGTAACAGCAGAAGTTATCTACAGAAAATCATATCTGTATGTTGCATTTGGGTGCCCTGTCTTATGTTTTTCATGGTGGATTTCATGTTTGATATGAATATCAATTGGTAGCATCATTTGGCATGTTTATTATTGGTAAAAAGAATCGAATGGATGTCAGCTTTGCTACAGGAGAAAAGATTTCCCCATAATCAATTCCCTCCATCTAGGAATATCCTTTTACGACCAACCTTGTTTTCTGCTTCTCAACACTACCATCAAGACCTACCTTTTTCTTGAACACCCATTTACTTCCAATAGGCTTTCGTCCTTCAAGAAAAGGTACCAAATCCCATGTATCATTCTTCTTCAATGATGCCATTTCTTCGTTCATGGCTCCCAACCAAGAATCTGCATCAGACATACCCATAGCCTCTCTAACAGTCCTAGGCTCATCAGTGTTAACAATCAAAGCATAGGCACAACTAGAATCTAACATAGAATATGCAAACCTTTCAGGTTGCCACTTAGCACGCATGGACCTCCTCACAAGCTAAGGCTGAGGTTCTTCATCTTGTTCAGAACTTTCAAAGCTACTTGAGCTCTCCTCATTAATAGGTCCACCAAGAGTATGTAGTTCATCTTTATTGAGTGTACGAGGAACTTCAACTATCTCCTTTCTTTCTTCTTTCATCTTTGGTTGTAGATCAACTGTAGAAGGTTTCAACTCACGGAAGATCACACTTCTACTATAGAGCACCTTCTCTGTAACTAGGTTCCAAAGCTTGTACCCTTTAACACCGATGCCATAACCAATGAAGATACACTTCACTGCCTTGTTCTCCAATTTAAATCTCTTTTCACTAGGCACATCTCTAATATGTCTCAACGAGGGCTTCTTACCAAACCACGCTTCCATAGGTGTCTTATCAACGAGCACCGAAGTAGGAGATCTATTAATTAGATAACACACAATGGCTACAAACTCAACCCAGAAATTCAGTTCAAGACCAACACCACTCAGCATACTCCTTGCCCTCTCCATCAACGTTCTGTTCATCCTCTTTGCAACTCCATTTTACTGTGGAGTATAGGGAGTTGTTGTATGTCTCTTAATCCCATGGTCCTTACAAAACCTATTGAAATCTGCAAAACAAAACTCACCATCGTTATCCGTCCTTAAACACTTTATTTTCCTACCAGTTTGATTTTCTACCAAGTTTTTGAACTCCTTAAATTGACTAAATACTTCACTTTTACTTCTGAGAAAATATACAAATGTCCTTGAATAATCATCTATGAACGAGACAAAATACATAGATTTCGATAACAAAGGAACATTAACTGGACCAAACACAGAATTCCAGAAGATTTATGAGAATTGAAATAAAAAGAAACACGGTGTTGTTTTCCATATATACAATGTTCGCAAAAATCAAATTCAAGATTACAATCATCAAGCCATCAACAAGCTTTTATTCTTCAAGCACAAAATTCCAGAAGATTTATGAGAACTGAAATAAAAAAGAAACACAGTGTTGTTTTCCATATATACAATATTCGCAAAAATCGAACTCAAAATTACAATCATCAAGCCCATCAACCAGGCTTTTATTCTTCAAGGCTTTTAAACCTTTTTCACCAATGTGGCCTAGCCTCTGGTGCCACAACATTGTCTTCTCCGATGGGAGCTTCACCTCTAAAGAATTAGCACTCTCAGGAATAATGTCCTCCTTTCTCTACTTGATTAGATGAAGAAGCCCTTTTCCTAGACTTCACAGAAGTACTATTGCATTGAACTGTGCAAGCATCCAACTTATCCAGAGTGCCAATTCGCACACCCTTGGCAAGCACCATAGAACCTCTGGCCATCTTACAACTACCATTCGAGAAAGATACCTACACACCCAAATCATTCAACTTACAAAAAGTAAATTCTGTGCCAAACTAGGGATATGCATCACACCATCAATTCCCTTTATGCTTCCATCAGGAAACCAAATCCTGACTCTTCCACAGCCAACAATTTCCAGATGAGAATCATCACCCAGATACACCTTTCCACCAACATACTCTTCGTATTTTGAAAACCAACCCCTATGAGAGGTCATGTGAAAAGACACACCTAAGTCAATTAACCACACATCTTCCAATGCATGAGTTGCAAGGCTGCTATGAATGCATCTACATCATCTTGAGAAGATTCATTATCAGAAGAATTATTTTTTTCTTTTTCTTCTTCTTCTCTTCTTTGCAATCTTTCTAGATATGTCTAGATTGCCCACAATTCCAACATTTCACCTTGGACTTCTTACCAAGAGACTTTGATCTCCCCTCTGACTTGGATTTAGACTTCTTGTCCTTCTTGCCTCTCTCCTTTGATCTGCCTCAAATAGCAAAGGCCTCCTTGGCCATCTCAAAAGATTTCCTTCACATTCCTCTTGACAACAATGAAGCAACCACATCTTCCATCTTGTTCCATCTTGAAAGTGGTTGTACTCCCAATAGCCATTACCAGGTGATCCCATGTGTCAAGCAAAGAACACAACAGGAGCACGCAACGATCCCCATCATCTATATTCACACCAATAGACCCCAACTGAGCAACGATCATGTTAAACGCATTCAGATGATCTGCAACAAATGCTACTTCCTCCATCTTCAAAGAGTATAACTTCTTTCTCAGGAATAACTCATTTACGAAGGATTTCCCTTGACAAATGTCACCAAGTTTTTTCTAGATAAGTTTTGCGGTCTTCTCTTCATGGACGTTCAAAAGAACAGAATCAGCCAAGCACAATCTAATCAGACCCTTGGCTTTTCGGTCCATTGAATCCTAGTCAATTTAAGAGGTTGTTGATGGTTTGTTATTGGATGCCACATCCCATAGCTCTTGATCTACGAGCAAATCTTCCAGCTTGAGTTTCCACAACTCAAAATTACCGATGTTGAATTTTTCTATTTCTATTCTTCCATATGTGCTCGCCATCTTAAATCTACAATAAGATTACAACCAGATTTCTCTGTAAAACTCCCAGTGAAACCAGATCAGCACAAAAAACCCTTCTAACCCACAAGGATAACATAGCTAGCCAAGCTCTAATACCAAATGAAAAGAAAGCGGAGCACGAAATACACCTTCCTAATACTAATCTTTAGGAGAAAGAAGCAAATAAACCGTTTAAAACTTTGATATTACAGTTCATTTAAGATGCACATATTAAAAAAAAATGAATAGACAGTAAAACATCAACACAAGATTTACATGTGAAAACCCTTTCGGGAAAAAACCCACACCAAAGCAGAGATCTCTTGTATTACAATAAATCAAATATTACATACAAGTGCAAAGCTATGGTCTTTTAGGTGCTTTTCCAGAATGAAATCAGTAGCACTTTGTTACATTCGCTTTGATCTTCACTTACAATTCCAATGCGCTACGACATTGCATACATACTTCTCAAGCGTTACCGAAAAACTGTCGTTCCAACTTTCGTACCGATCGAACAGACATTGTCTCTCTGAATTCCCACTATCACCTCAATATGCCTATCGTTCCATTGGAGGGACTCCCAAGTGACTCCTTTCGATATGGTGAAGTCTCGATGATGAAGTCCCATTAGAATGTCGAAGAGACATTGTAGCAACTCACATCGATATAAGGTCTCACCGATATACCTCGCAGCTTTGATCGGGTGGTCCCTACTGCCTACATGTCATCCCTGTCATCATTATATAGCTAATGTCATCAGTGTGACTTAACATATCGACCAAACACTCGTCGCCACATGTCCTGCTGACGTCATCCTTCACGGTCGTTTGGTCCCATCTTATTGGCATGTCGAAGAGACTAATCATTTTGTCCCGCCGACATGTGCATGTGTCTTCGATGAAGCGCTTATCAAAATGTCAAGGGGACTTACATTGTTGTCCTGCCGATATATGCATCTCCATCCGATACGAGTCCTTCGTAACCATTCACTGCTGCCAGCACCTTCCATTATCGCCATGTCAGAGAGACACGAAGCAATGTCTCTTTGAAATCTCCATATCCCGTTGATAAGCCAATTTGCTGAGGGCCTAGTGTGCAATATGCCTGATCTTTGAAAGCTGCAAACTTAGCACAAATTTAGCTAAGTCTTTTACACCAGTAAGTTTGAGACACCTTTTTCTCAACACCATTAAACTTAGCCATCCACCTCCTCCATCCATCACCCTGGATCAACAAAATCCCACAGCATTCAATATCTTCCATAATGATGAATCAATCTATCACCACCTTCATGGGACTTCAAGATCATATTCCCTCAAGGATTATAATACAAGCTTTGAGATTGACTTGATGCATTAGCATGTCCCAAGAAGACCCTCCAAATGCCTAAAATGTTTACAACCAAATGGCCTTAATACCAAGCATTTCAAAAGCCAAAGGCCCAAAAGTCTACATGGATCAAAAAGTCCCATACACTTGAGCCCGCCATTCCAAATCTAAAAACCCCAAATCCTAATTGCGAAAAATCCAGTGTTCCACGTGGTTTCGAGAACAGGGGGATGACAGGGATGCATTTCAGGGACGCGAAGGCGGGGGCTTCTAAGTTTGGGGATGGCAGGGGGATGGCAAGCGGGGGGGCGGTGCACTAAAATACATATAGTACTTGAAAAATTAGTTATAAAAAGATGTATAACTATAGAAGCCTAAGGAACATGAATAGGAGCTTTGGACGGGTATGGACATCCAGCAAAGCATAAACAAAAGTCAAACAAAAAAAAAAACCCTCATACCTATAACTTTTAATCGCCCGAACTCGGACATCCACGCTCAATCGTGTAAACAACAAAATGAAAATAGAGGAAAAGTCAAAGGCATGGTCAATTCAGCCTTTTAGGCTTTTAAGAATACTTTAAAATTTAAAAAATTTAAAATTTACTTTTGTTTAAAAAAAAAAATCAAATTTTATTGCATTTTTAAGGGGGATGCTTGGAAATTTCTTCCACTTTGGGGGACGTCTGGAAGTCTCAAGGACGTCCAGAAGTCCCCTCAGAAGAGAGACGTCTCAAAGGCAGCAAAGAAATAGGGGGGGTTGGGGGACGTTTCCCTAAAGTCTCCATGTCTCAGAAACGTCCCCGTCTCGGAAAGAACAAGATTTTCCGGGGGGTATGCACCCCTATGGAACACTGAAAAATCCCAAAATCTCAAGTTCATAAGGGTTCCAAAATCCATAAACCCCAAAGCAAATATCCATAAACTTAAATCTAGCAACCAATGGTTTGCAATCCCAAGAGTCTAAAAATTGCCAATCCACTTGGACTTCAAAATTCAACAATCCTTAAATTAAGCAATCTAAATATTCAAGCAAAGATCCAACAAATCAGAACAAAAAACTCATTTGCATCCCAAACTCTAGCAACACAAATACTCAACCCAAAATCTAAAATCCCACCATCCAAAAGCATAAATATCTATGGTACCCCAAGCCAACAAACCCCAACATGCTAAAATCCAAAAGCCACCATCATATCCAACAAAAGAGCCCATCTCCAAACCTAGCATGCTATGTGAATTCATTGGTCCCACTTCCCATTGGTATGATGACATTGACATGTGCCTTCATATTCCCATTATTCTAGCCACCACTTTTACCAAAGCCCATCCATTATCCCATATACCCCCATCACTACATCCCTTTCATCCAAAATTTTGCGTAAGCATATATCCTTCATCCAACCTACCTCCCACTTCATTTCCTTGGCTACAGCTCGCATGCTATGTGAATTCATTGGTCCCACTTCCCATTGGTATGATGACATTGACATGTGCCTTCATATTCCCATTATTCTAGCCACCACTTTTACCAAACCCCATCCATCATCCCATATACCCCCATCACTACATCCCTTTCATCCAAACTTTTGCATAAGCATATATCCTTCATCCAACCTACCTCCCACTTCATTTCCTTGGCTACACCCCAAGAGATGTCATTCTAACAATCATCAAAGCTCACAACAACATATGTTGAGCACAAAAATAGTATGATCCACCTGAAGTAGCTATCCAAAATGGGATAGTATTATCAAAGTAGACACTTGAATATAAAAATATCAAAAATCAAAAAGTAAAGTAAAAAAGCTTCCAATGGTGAAAACCATTCCTATGGTGCCTTCGGCAAGTACAATGATGAAAACCTATTTACGAGCATCATGTATAAACTTTGATGCCCATCCCTACACTTGGGAGCAAATTTGCTCCATCCATTCATCACCCTCTATCCTTACACAACAAATAGCCAACCAACCATATCATACCATAGCACCCGCATCCTCATGCCATCATACCCATCCTAATTCCCATTTCTTACCTTGACAAGGAAGAGGACAAATCTTAAAACATGTTTTGACACCTATTTAATAGAAAAATCGAGCAATCCTAGAGTATCAATCTCGGTTCAAGCACTGCTTACAGAATTCAATCGAATATAACCAATTACATGATAATAGTGTGGATAATCCGAAAAGGATCAATCGTGACACAGGAGTTCTATAATTGTATAGTCTTCAGGGTGACATCAGAAATTTACATGAGTATGCAATAAATACTCGACGTGGAGGAAATCAAACCCGACTCTGTCCAATTTGATCTAGAGTTCCCTTGCGCACTTGTGTATACACCAATTGGGCAATAACTGTGGGTGATTCCCTACTTCTATCAACCATGATTCAATGCTGATGCCTAGTAAGTCTGGTGGTATGCATCCTCCTAGACGGGAATGATGCGTGGATGATCTCCCCTGGAAACCGTTTGACCTCCTGGAGTGAATGTTAACTCTCCACGATCTTACTGCTCATAGCTTTTCCACGTACAAGTGGCTTAGTATTGTTGTTGTGATTATCACCTGTGAGAAACTCTCGACCTTGGCGTGACTTTGCTGCTACCCACACGACACGGGAATATCCAATCTCCTGGATGTTCGCTATGGCTCAGTTCGGAATTGTGACAACAGAGTATACGCAATTTGAGATCTGAAGACGCCTGGTGATCTAGTCGTTACTCTCTCGAGTATCAACTTTGCCGATGGTGAGGTCTTGGGATGGCCAGAGCGGAGCTCGGCCAATTCTTTCTTTAATCAACTCCTCTCAATGATCGCTACCCCTGTATGCAGTGAACGGAATCCTGAACTCAACGAGGATAAAGAAGCAATGAAGTCAAAACACGAATTTCCCCAGAATTGAGACTACGTGTAGTACCTGGGTGCCAACGCATGAGCGACTACGTCCTCACTAGTTGTTTGGCAAGATTTGCAATCCAAAATTTGTGATGTCCAAAACCAACAAATGCTTGCCATTAAATACTAATCAAGACACCTTCTCGAATTGAGTCGGCCAGAAGAAATATTTAAATTTAAATGTTATTTAATATTATTATTTATTATCAATATTATTATTAAATGTTGTTATTATTTATTATTATTATTTTAATATTATATTATTATTTAATAGTGTTTAAAAACACTTTATAATTTTCCCTCCAAAAACCATTTGAATTATTTGGGGACATGACAATAAATGACCAATTCCCTTTCCTTCCCATTTTTTCTTGCAACCAATTATTTTTGTGTTTTTTTATTTTTAGTTGAATATTCTCATCCGTTCATCTGGAACAAACTTAATCATGACCATTTATCTTCTACTTGATCCAAGGGAATTCTTCTCATCTATTATCCATCGTGGATCGGATCCTCAAAATCCTCACCATGCATCCTCCCTACCAAAATTAATAAATTGACATATTATCCTATGCAAAGAAATAAATTGTCTTCAACAAGTACATATGCTCCAGGAATTTTGAGCAACTACACTACAATCCATTAGTCTTTTCATTGGGATTTGCAAGTTAAATTTGAATTAGGAAGTTGATTTCATGTTTATTTCCTTTTGTTTTTTTTTTTTTCTTTAAATTATTTTACTTGCATACAATAAGATCTGAGTGTTGTTGGGTTGGTTGATATATAAGCTTGTTGTTGTGTACATAAGAGGTTGATGATGGATAGAGTTGTTTCCCTCTATTGCTTTTTATAAGGCCTACTACTGCTTCTAGGTGTGGTCTAGATGAATATTATAAGTCCTTATTGCTCACTATTGAAATGATAATTGATATTCGATATTAATTAATTACAAAGGAGCTCCTTAAATAATACAATACAGGACAATGCTTCTAAAAAGAAACAATCATTAACAAAAGTAAATAATAGAAAGTTACTAAAAGCTAACTGAAGCAAACTAAGTTAACAGAAAGTAAACTATTGACTAACTAAAGGCTAAGATGACCATTAAATAATACAATACAGGACAATGCTTCTAAAAAGAAACAATCATTAACAAAAGTGAATAATAGAAAGTTACTAAAAGCTAACTGAAGCAAACTAAGTTAACAGAAAGTAAACTACTGACTAACTAAAGGCTAAGATGACCATTAAATAATACAATAATACTTTAATACACTCCCTTAATGGGCATCCTACCAACTACACCAAAAAGCTTATCCCGAAATTTTCCAAATTTATTTGGATTGAGAGACTTGGTGAGTATGTTCACGGTCTGATCCTCAGTTGAAACATACCGCAACATCATAGAGCCATCTTCAACAAGTTGTCTGATGAAGTGACAGTGAAGATCAATGTGCTTGGTTCGCTCGTGGAAGACTCGATTCCTAGCAAATTTGAGAACCCCTTGATTATCACAAAACAAGGGCGAAGGCACTGCTTGAGACATCTACATGTTAGCAAGCATCCTTCGGAGCCATACTACCTCACATGCTACCTTAACTGTTCCTCGATACTCTGCTTCGATCAAGGAAAAAGCAACTGCCTACTGCTTCTTGCTTATCCATGTGACTACACCTATACCAAGACTAAAAAAATACCCAAAAGTGGACTTCCTGTCATCAACTGAATGTGCCCAATCTAAGTCTATAAAGCAAACCAGTCTAGGATCTTTGCATCTGATGTACAAAATGGCAAAGCCAGTTGTCCCTTTGACATATCGTAATACTCGCTTCGTGCCAACCTAGTGTTCCACCTTAGGAGCAGTCATGAAACAAGAAATGTAACTCATAGCAAAACTAAGATCAGGTCTAGCGGCAGTAAGATAGATGAGGCTGCCCACAAGTTGCCTGAACGCAAACTCATTTACCACCGGTGAGTCTGATTTGGCTAAAAGTTTCGGCCCTTTCTCCAATGGAGTGGATGAGATTATGCAATCTTCAATCCTGAATTTTTCAAGCAAACTCCTAGCATACTTCGACTAAGAAATGAAGATACCACCACCTGTCTGCCAAACTTCTACACCAAGACAATAGTGGAGGAGACCCAGGTCTGTCATCTCAAATGCCTAACACAAATTTGACTTGATATGTTCAATCAAATGTAGCTTATTGCGAGTGATGATGATATCATCCATATAGATGACATGAAGGATGATATCACTGCCAGTGTTCTTGACATACGAATTTGCATTTGAGGGACTCTCAGACCGCGATACCTTAGGCTCTTTTCTTGCAACCTTAAAACCAGGAGGTTGCATCATGTATACCTCTTCCTCCAAATCTCCATTGAGGAAGGCACTTTTCACATCCATTTGATGGACCTTCCAACCAAATTGTGCTGCCATGGCTAGGACAAGTGGGATGGTGCTCATCTTTGTTGTGGGAGCAAATGTTTCCTCATAATCAATACCTTCTCTCTATGAGAACCCCTTAGCCACCAACTAAGCCTTGTATTTATCCAATGTGCCAAATGTGCCATTAGCCTTGCATTTGACCTTGTAGACCCATTTGTAGCCAATGGGTTTCTTCCCTGGTGAAAGATCTGACAGAACCCTTGTGTTGTTCTTCAAAAGACTATGATGCTCTGACTCCATAGCCTTTTCCCATTCAGGTTTATCCTTGGCCTCCCAATATTGTTGGGGCTCATAAACACTCTAAATGTTGGCCATAAGAGCAAAGTTGACTGTGTTCTTTTTGCTCTTGCCTCTAGACGACCATCCCTCAACAAGCTTCCAAATCACCAATGAGCTTCGCCCACCACTTAGGACGAGGAAGAGAAGTATCAACTTCCAAATCATAATGAGCATCATCATGACTTGGGCTGCCTGGAATAATACCATCTAGATGTTGATCCATATAACCCTGAGGAAAATCTGTTGACATAGAATCTTGCCTAGGAGATTCCACAATGTTAGATTCATTAGAGTCCCTCCCTGCTGGTACAGGATCTTGTCTGGGAGATTCTACATTGTCTAAAGCATCAAAATCCCTCCCTTCAAGTGGAGCTACTGAAAGCTTAGCTCCCAAATCCTTGGTCTTCAGAGGTTGACTGTCAGAACTCTTGATGGGAGAAGAGAGCAAAAAGGGCCCACCTTCCTCATCAAACACAACATCCCTATTGAATGTCATACGGTCAATAGCCACATCAATCAACTGATAAGCCTTGTGATTGTCACTGTATCCTGTTAGCATCAACTTTTGGCTCTTGGAATCCAGTTTGGTTCTCTTGGCATCTAGAATCCAAACATACACATTTGAACCAAAAACCCTGAGGTGGGTGACTTTTCGTTTCCTCCCAGACCATGCTTCCTTAGGGGTCATCTTCTTAACGGCCTATGTGGGAGACCGGTTTAAGAAGGTATACTACAGTATACACTCTTGTTCTCCAACATACCGCTAGCCATTTCTGTGATGGTACGATTCCTCCGCTCAACAACACCATTCTGCTAAGGGCTATAGGGTGTGGTAAGCTAGCATCTAATGTCGTGTTTTGCACAGAAGTCGATGAACTAGTTGGAATAGAACTCACCCCCATTATTTCTCCTAAGAATGATGATTTGACATCCAAACTCTTTTCCAACTAATGCTTTAAACCTCTGAAAGTCATTAAATACTTGTGACTTCGTTTTGAGAAAATACACCCACATTTTTTCGCTAAAATTATCAACAAACAAAAGGAAATACCTAGCACCAGTGACCAATGCAACATTCATAGGTCCACAAACATCTGCATGAACTAGCTGTAGGACCTTGGATGCTCTCCAAGGCTTTCCATTTAAAAATGGAGTACAATGTTGCTTCCCTACTTGGCAAGCTCCGCAAACACCATGTGTCTGCAGCTGAATGTCGCGTAAGCCTTCTACCAAATTCTCTCGAGCTAGTTGAGAGAGGTAGGCAGTATTGAGATGCCCATACCGCTAATGCCAAAGAGTGTTGATGGATGAACTCCTTGCAACCAACGCACGCTCCAGAGGATCTCCAGTATCAAGCAACTAATACAAACCATGATCCTTGAGCCCAACTGCCATAGTTTTCTTAGACTCCCTATCAACAATTCGGCACTTGTGTGAACTGAAAATGATGTCCAACTTCGGACTGTGTCGCATAATTTGGCTGACAGAAAGCAGATTAAGCTCCATGCCCGGCACATAGTATACATTGAGAAATATTAAATGTCTCCCACCAGATGCGATATGGATGTTGCCCTTGCCGACAACTGTATACTCTTCGCCACCACTAAAGATCACAAAATCGGAGCAAGCCATATACTCCGTGAACCAATCCCTCCTATTTGTACAATGTCGAGAGGCTCTAGAATCGATGTACCATGCAAATGATTTGACACAATCTGCTAGTCGTTTGGCCATCAATGCATGAGAGGTAGACTCTTGTTCAAATGGCGTAGATGCCATCCCTCCCATTTTCAAAAGCACAAAAAACAAGATAAAGTCTAAAAAATGCATCAAAAAATTTGGAAATTCAACAAAACCCTAGGCGTTTTGCAAAAAATTGTCTTACACAAAAAAATGGTATGTTGAAACATCCGTCACAGAAAAAAAAATTTAGAAATCTACCACAGTCATGAAAAAAACCAGATTATAAAACCCTAGGTAGGTCACGGATTTTTCAAATGTACAGAAACCTACACAGAAAAACTCCCAAAAAACAGACCAGATCGTTAACTCAAAAAACGTCTTCAAAAGCCCTGGAAAAACTTGCAGTTGCAGCTCAGAAGACTTGAAAATGAGGAAATGCAAAAACAAAAATCCTGACATAGTAGAAACTTGCGCTTAGTAGAAAAATAAACATTAAGACACAAAATCATCACCAGAACCAACAAAAAATCAGGCATGCACAAATTCGAGAAAACCCACAATTTTGTTCTCAAGAAAAACCTGCGACTCAACTCCAACAAACCCTTGCCAAAAACTATGCAGAAAAAAAGCATGAATCACTTCACAAAAACCCTCAAAAATTTTCCTCAAAAGAGATTTGCGATTCTTCACCAAAAAACCTACGGATTTTTCCTTAAAAAAGAAAATTGCAATTTTCACTGGAGAAAACAAACTCAATTGTCTTTCAAAAAAACCCTTGAATTTGTCCAAGTAAAAACCTTCGATTTTATTTTTAAAAAATAAATTGAAAAAAAAAAATCTTCAGGTAAACAACTACGAATTTTTATTGCTCAAAAAAAGAGCCTATGCTCTAATACCATGAAATCATAATTGATATTCAATATTAATTAATTACAAAGAAGATGAAAGCTCCTTAAATAATACAATACAAGACGATGTTTCTAAAAAAAACAATCGTTAACAAAAGTGAATAACAAAAAGTTACTAAAAGCTAACTGAAGTAGACTAAGTTAACAAAAAGTAAATTACTGACTAACTAAAAGCTAAGATGACCATTGAATAATACAATAATACTTTAATAACTATGACAAGCATGTAATATGATTTTGACCAGTAAATATTGTGCTTTTGAGTTGTGATTGCTTCCATAATGCATTGTGAGTTATAAAAAGTTAGCAAAAATGCACAAATACACATACACAACAGATATATGGAGGGTACTAATGGGCCCAAATTAATTCCAAAATTTCCATAAGGTACGGTTTCACTTTCACCATATAATTAAGGATACAATCCCAAAAGAATAAAAATTAATATATCAAACAGCTATAATGAAAAATGTTCCACATATGGTCTATAACCTAGTTAAACCAGGGATGAGTAAACCCTTAACTACATTGGTTACACATTCAACTCATTACTAAGTTAGCATTATTGCATGATACATGTTGGGCATTCCATAATTGTAATATACATCAGAATATGGTTTACAAAGGTAAGTGACTTGGCATAAGTGCATGGTAGAGGGCAGGGAATTCAAATTGAACAACAAAATTTCTTAATTGTTGTTATTCAGCTGGTTTTCTAACTTGATTTCTTTACTCTGAAACTACTTGAGTCTCCTAAAATTCCCATCAAAGGAGAATGTTGAATGAAACCCACTGTTTCTATAATAGAATAGATCATTAAGTAAAATAAATGAAAATCTGTATTCATTAGATGAATAACATATTTAATTTTTGGACCACAGCAGAGATGGGGATAGCTATATTATTAAAAATATCTACTAGACCCAAGAGGGAAAAGATATATATATATTTATGTTCCACCAAGCTTCCAGCATGACAGGAGATACGGGGACCCATTTCCAGGACTGTTTTTCTGGACATCCATTTTTCAGGGGATAGCAGGGCATGGCAATTTCAAAAGGATAAAATGTAAAAATATAAGAAATTTCAAATATTCATATGATAAGGCATTCGCCATATTCATTATATAACCATATAATGAAACATTAGAGATGAATTGAGAATATACATGAGTTGACATACAAATTTACAACATTTTGATGTCTAATCATTTGAGTTTTCATTATCAAAGGACATATACAATAAGGCTGTAAGGCTACAAGTACAAAATGATAAAATGCAAACAACTAGATCTGCTGCTGCTATGCCTCTATCTCATCTACACCTAACACTAAATCAAAATCAGATTCAAAATCTAAGTCGCTGCCAACATGAGGGACTGCCTCATCCAATAGAACCCCAATCAATCCCTCATGTGCCTCCTCTTCATCAATCTAAATGACATCTTACAGATCATTACCCCATAATGTAACTAGAGGTTATCAATTCTATAGTCGCAAGGCACTATGCAAGGCCACCAACTTGTTCGCTCATAGAGAGGCAAGCCTATTCCCCTTGACTAAATAAATGAATTTGTATGTGGACTAATTCCTCTCTGCAATAAAGAAACTAGCGACTTGTGAAAAGAGGCAAGTGGCAAGTATCCTCAACTCTACTGCATCCTTGCCATGGCATGTCCACCATCCAATAAAGTTGATTTGAGCTAATGTAGTTCTATTTGACTCACCTCTATTTTGCTAAATGTTGGACCCCGAAGATTGACAAGGCAAGCTACTGAATTCAAAGTAAAGTTTTTTGTTTTTGGGTGTTAATGTCTTTGTTTTAGCCTTAGGTTTAGGGTTATTGTAAAGGGGTGTGGGGGTCCTTGTGCCTTTCCCTTTTAATCTCATTTTTGTGATTTCTTAAATTTGTTTATTTTTTAAAGGCTGGGTCATAGGGGATGGCTACCCATTTCTAAGACAGTTGAGGAATGTCTAGGCATCCCCTAGCCATCCCCACCATTTTCAAACATTTTTACAATGTACTAAGGACATTTCCAAATTTTTTATGGGGGTAGGGGATGGCTGGGAGACATTTCCTACCCATCCCCATGTCCTTGAAACATTTCTGGTGTGGGCCTGGGTAAAAATCATAGGGGATGCTTTTCTAGTGTACATAGATATATACTCATCCAACTTCAATGGACACAAAAAAGTTAGATAGGATGGTAATCTATGTCTCTTTCAATAGAAAGGCTATACTTTTCTTTATACAATTTTCAGATAAGAAATAATACTCCAGAAAGGAAAACAAGTTACCAAATGAGCAGAATATTCTACCTAGTACACATCAATAAAACTTTCATTTCATCTTTGATGCAATAAGACTGGTACCACAAAATTTTGAATAATGAACTTACCTTAGTCCTCATAGTGATGGCATTCCTTAAAATCATTGCCAATTGTCGAATGAATACAAATGCATGCTGGTATGCACTAGCTAAGTCTACCCCATACAGCTCAACCACACAGTTTCCAAGAAACTGAATTTGCTGCAGCTTTGCTGAATTAACAAACTTGCAGTTTGCAACATAAGCTTTATATATACCTTTCAAGCAGGCTTCAAGACAATCTGAGCCCATCCGTACAGCCATGTCACGAATAAATAAAAATGAGACAACAGAGAGAGCTCCTTCTCCAGTACCCCAGAAATGCAATGCAGCCTGTGAATGGAACAAATTTGAATAATACTGAAACTAAGTATCAAATATTTCCCTCTTTACAATGAGATTCATTTTTCTTAATCATATAGAAACTGCTTGAATGTCCTACCTTCACATACTTACGTAATAGAGTTGGAAAGACAGCCAAAAATATAATTGACGATCTGAGGCGACGAATTGTAAATGAAATCATCTGATTGTCGGTCATCTGATTTAGCACATGAAGAGAATTACTTAGATATGATTTGACAAGAGACCCAATTTTCGCCCATCGTCTTGTTTGTTTCAATTCTAATATTGTGTCCTTCTTTCCACCAGAGCTAGAAATTCCCAACAATATTCTGAATATACCATCAACTTCAGTAAGAACAAAAACCATGATCTTATTAAATACATTACTCGTCATGACTCCTAGGTTTGGACCAGAATCATCTATATCACTATCACCATAATGGCATGCTGTTCGAAAAGCTTGCATAAGTGAGCGAAGAGCACCCAAGCTTTGATCCTCCACTATTGCTTTACACCAACCATCTACAATTGTAGTTGTAATGATCTTCCTTGGCTCCTGCTTAAAACCTTTCCTGTCACTCATTTGTTCTTCACCAGGCATTGCTAATTCTTCATTCTCACTTTTGTCATCTTCTTCAAATTCCTGTATGCATCCACCAAATCTCGCAATAATTTTATGAAGACCAAGATATAAAGCATTTTAGCTTTACAGACAAATACATGAGTAATCAATGATAAGACAAGAAAGAAACAGAAAGAAATACTTTTTCCCAAAATAAATGTTCACACACATCATTATCTTCATCACTAAACTGAAGAAGCTCCTTGTCATGATCTTTCAAGAACTCGAAGAACTCAGGATCCTGCCAAAAAGTAAAGATTTAAAATGTAAATAGTGATGAACCAAGACTGCTCCAAATCGATTTGACACGTAAAGAATGAAATATACAATAGCATTTTCTTTAACTGTACTGTATAGTTTGCAAGCTATAGATAGACCAAAAAGTACATGGACAGACTGAACAGAAATCTACATAAATATAAAATCTGCAGTATCCATAAGGGATTGAAATACTTCTACACTTTTTAATGCTCGAGAAACATAAAATAAAACACATTAGTCGATAGCAAGGTTATAATATTTTGCAGAAGAAATAACTTCATCGGATTCAACAATATACTTGGAAGCAGGATGTATGATGAAATAACGTTGCGGCATGCCTAATGTGGAGATAATACACACAGGCAAAAGTTGGGTTGACTTTTTAATGCTCAACACTATCCAGTTTTTAAAAACTATCAATTGAAAAATCCTGCATACAAGTCTATGTCATTATGTCAGTGAAACCATCTAAGAATAAGTCAGTGGTGCAAACACTCATCTTCAGACATCTGTTCAGACTGCTACAGGTCTATCAAAGCAGTTGTAGGTCACCGGAAACCCTAAAACTGTTGTATGGCTCGAATCCTGCTATGGAGTTGTTAAATAATTGATCTTTTTGTGAATATGAAAAATCCTTATTTGCAAATATATATAGGTTTCAACCCCTTCACAAAATTTCAAGGGAAAGATCTTAAGTATCACACCAAAGGCACAAGAAGTTCAGTGTCTATAGTCAACTAACTGAAAGAAAAAGAAACACTGAATCGGATCAAGAAATAGCCAACCTTTATCAATACTTAAAGTCACTTTAAACCGAGACAACTCACAATAATACAGAAGATAAATTATGAAATTATGAATCCTATGAATTCTAAATACCATTTTATGTTCCTCCATATCAGTTTCATACATGAAGCATTCACAACATATAAAATATCCTCCACTTGTATGTTTGCATCATATATGCTGTAAAATATAGTTTAAAACTGACAACTTGGAAAATTGTGGCAGACCAAATTTTGACACAGACTAGGTAACTTAGTAAAACTCTGCAAATTGTGAAGAAATAATTAAATTCATTAACTCGGCGAAACTTGGCGTGGAGTAACTTTTCAGCACCGACTTGCCAAGTACTCTTCACAAGTTCTGGCCTGCACCTCATTCAACGTAAATGGATGAATTACTTGGCACCCTCTACAACTTGGGAGTCCTCACAATTTCTGCAAATTTTCAGTGAGTTTTAAAACACTGCAGATGAACAAACACAACACAGAAGGTTTAAGGAAAAAACAAAACTACATGAGAGAGAGAGAGACAGAGAGTTTATAAAGTGATCTAATAAACCTATAAAAGAGGCCATTAAAAAATCAAAAGCTTTTCTCAAATTCACTGGTCATGGAGTTTACAGAGATAAATTGGAAGTTAGGAGTATTAGGGTGAAACCAAATCCTTAACTACACTTGGTCTGTAAGTTGCTTTTGTCAGAAAGTTGAAGTTCATTACAAGATAACAACCACAAGCTAGAAAAGGTTCAAAAGGCTAAAAGGCTGGCAATGTAAGGACCAAAGAGCAGAACGATGCAAACACCAAGAAAGATTAAAATTGTAGTAATGTCCACAAATGACCAGACTATTCAGTGGAACTCAAAAGTATAGCAAGTTTTGTTAGCTAATCAAAAGTGCTGAGAGGAACTCCAACAACCAAAAATATATTTTCTAAAACCTGTCCTAGAAATCAATTAACCCTAGAAAGTAAAGAAGTGAGCCCAAATATGTAAACCCTAACCAAGCAATTTATGAAAAAGCCACAAACATCATTTGGCAGACTTCAAGTCAACTTACA
This sequence comes from Sequoia sempervirens, assembly GCA_007258455.2. NCBI lineage: Eukaryota > Viridiplantae > Streptophyta > Pinopsida > Cupressales > Cupressaceae > Sequoia > Sequoia sempervirens. The sequence goes on along the minus strand of VDFB02321468.1, from coordinate 280,703 downwards.
ATGACAATGTGATGAATAGGAGCGACCATACAAACAGATATAATGGTGATTTTTAACATTTTTTAGGGTTTTTGTTAAAAATTGCTGGATTTCAAATTTAATTTAATGGATCAAATCCAGCAAATTAGGTTGACTTAGCTAACAGATACAAATATTGGAGCCTATGATTTGTAGAAGTCAAAAACTTTATGCCAATGGATAAATGATGAAAGAGCTTGAAATGTACTGAGATTCTCAGAATTGCTTTGGCTATCCATCATAATTCTGACATCTATTATCAAAGAAAAGGAATTCAAAGGACCTGGAAACATAAATCAATATCAGTTCATGATTTACACAAACGCTACAATAAAATCACAAGATCACATGCCAGGATTTCCAGCAGGAAACTTACCATTAAAATTGATTAGGCACACAAATCATCTTCCCTAAACATTTGAACAAACTATTTTCAACAACTTTCCCACTTTTCAAATTGTGTTCAATTATTTTATACTAACTCGATAAAGATCATTTGTAAGGCATTCCCTGGTCCATTAATTGTTCTGCTCAATCTAGACATCCTAGATATATTCACCTGTGTGTTAAGCACAGTAGGATTCTAACCTTCTCTTTGAGCCTCTCTAACTGCCTTTTATGCTTCTTCGATTCAGATAGAAGCTTCTCGTTTTGGCCTGGCAAGGTATTATCATCTTCCTCGTCTGCAGTTAAATAATTTTCCTGACAAATTAATGTGATCCAAACTTGGAATTGTTTCCCCATACATCACATATATGGTATTCAAGTGTGCATATGCCTAGAATGGGCAGGGCAATTATCCATTTTGAAAATAAGAAAATAAATAATCAAACCTTCAGAATCATTCTCAATTCCATCAGGTGTAATATCAATATAATCTTTCCCCTCCTGCATATTCAAAGCAAAAACATCATCCAAATGGTCTCAACGTGCAGATTAACAGTCTAAACAATATAAGCAAGTAGGCATTGCAATGTCAAACCGTAAAACCTTGGAATGCATGTCATCATTAATGGAACCAAGTTCCTTGTCTTCAGTCCTTATGCTCTCCATAAAGTTACCCTCCATTAGCTCATCCATACTCATTTCTCCCAACTTTCTGCAAAAATTAAAAAGGAATAAGATTATGACATTTTAAGCATTATATACCAAAACTTAACCTGTGAAGCCTGAAGTATATTTAAGAGATGGAACGTGGCATAAATAGCTTGTGTTCATGTTAATGCATACTAACCACAAGTTTAATGCATGAAGCCATAATAAAGTGCAACTTAACAAATTAAGGCAACACCATCTTATGCATATGAATTACAAAAGACTATCAAACAATTTTGTATACCTATTCCTAGGTGTTAGGCTTTGCTACACCAGAATGAATACATCAAGAATCATGTTGTTCTATATAAATGCTCCATTTGATAGAATAATAATATAAATTCAAGTACCAGTAAGTTTCAAGCACCTCCCTAAATTGTGAAATAACAAAAATCAAGTTGAACAGAACAAAAAACAAAAAAGGCATTTCAGCTAGATACATAGCATGATAGCCATACACTGATAAATGCTCGAAATAATTAAGAAAGATCATATTAGTTAGATGAATAGAACACTAATAATTCTACTGACGGTTAGATCGTGGCTTTCTTGCTGCAATTTTTCGCAAGCAAGCTAAAAACTTGTTATTAAAGGAAAGCCTTTTTAAAAATAAAATATATAAGCACCATCTAAAGCCCTTTGAAAACAAAATATAAGCACAGTCAAAATTTTCCTATTTCTTTTATTTTATTATTTGGTTTTATATTTAAACAAGTTACTGAATTTTCAGAATTTCTTTGTTTTTATTTTTTATAGGCTTAATTTAGTTTTTAAATTAAATTTGATAGTATTTTATGATTAATTTTAAATTATTAAAATATAGTGGGGAACGAGGAGTTTCACACTTATATCCACGTTTTAGTTTTACAAGTAGAGCACCCCTTGTGGTGGTGATGGGGGTATCTAGAGGTATGGAATGCACTTTAGGCAAAGCATGGACAAAAGCTCACTCCCATGTTTCGCCATTGAGGTAGCTTGAGGTATAGTACAGTGCAACCATATAAAAGAATCAAACCCAGTCGTATGTCTTCTATGAGCTGCCCCAAACTTGCTCCAAATTTGGCCAACAAGCTTGGGACTAGTGGTGAGGAATGAAAAGTCCCACACCATAATGCCAAGTTCAATCCCATGGGCAAGCCACCATACTTAGTGGCCATGGGGACACCTAGAGGTAAGGTTGGAACTTATAGCAAAGAATGGACTAATGCCCACCCCTATGTTTTGCCATGGGGAATGTTGAGGTAAGATCTAGTGTAACTAAATTAAAGAACCAAGTCTACCCCATGTCTTCTATGAGTTGCACCAAAACTACCCCAAATTTGGAACTAGTGGTGAGGAATGAGGGGTTTCACACCAAAAACCCAAGTTCAAACTCTATGGCGCACCCCTTGTAGTGGTTATGAGCGCACCTAGAAGTAGGTGTCATACTTGTGGCAATGCATAGACCAATGCATATCCTTATGTTTCCCCATGAGGGTACCTTGAGGTATGATCAAGTGTAACCATATTAAGGAACCAAGCCACCCCCATGTTTACTATGTGCTGCCCTAAATGGAGAAACAGTTTGTCTCTTGCATGTTTCACTAGAGATCATGTTGTTGAGTCGCATTGTAGACATTTGGATGCATTGGTCTTTGATAGACGTTTAATATGTTGGGGATGGAGCCCCCTCTATGTGGGCCCAATTAAGCCTAGAATTCACCAATTCAAAAACAATATTAACACGTTTATACATTTTGATATCTTATCTCATAGTTACCACAAGATTTGCACCCTAACCCTTGGTACTCATTTCCCATATTAGAAATATGTTCCCATCTCAAAAACCCATATGGTGACATTTCTAGACATTCAAAGACTTTAAATAAAGCTCCAAGTAGACAACTATTTTTAAAAAATTGTATCTACATGTTTCAACTTTCAAATTACACTACGATCCATCATCAAGTTGAGGAGAACAAATTACACGACCAAGAGAACAAACTATTTCAAAATTCCAGCAATCACTAAGCACAACATTTAATCATTCACCTCTTCCATGCAAAAAGGCGATGGCATTTTTTTCTATTTCAAGCCCGAACAAACCTCTATAATATCATTTTTTATCATTCGTTTGGTCAATCACGACTTCCATGGCATACGATTTGTCACATTCCTCGCATTGAGACTATATGTTCGGTTATGTATTTTGAATACAATGTTAGTTGCAAATAACTGCTTTCATGTGATTAGGACAAGGTTGCAATAGTTGTTCTTTTATCATAACTGTAATGTTAACGAACTTTTTATTTTGCAAGTGAATTTATTGTTCACGCGAAGTTGAATGAGATCATGAAACTAAATTTAAATGCATATTATTAAGCCGTTGAGAACGATCTAACCATAATCCTTATCAGTGGATGCAAGATTGTCGATGCCATGAGGAAAAGGGAAATATCATCAGGGAGAGGTCATGGTTAACAATGGATCAATTTTATTGTCTACCTCAAGTCGGTGTATGACAAATATCTAAATCATAACTTGGCAATAAATAATGCAAAGTAATTAATAATTCTATAAGTTAATATATATATATATTAACCTCAAATCATTTTTAAGAGATTTCAAATTGAGTATTAATGATATAATTAAATAATAATAAATTGGAGGTGAAGCAATCGATATTCATCTCAATTTACTTTTGAAAATATTAATGTTGGCATCAAAAAAAAAAATTTCAAATTGTAATGGCTTGAGTCAGCATCGGGGTTTTCTGGCAGGGCTTTAGGAAGCTCACCACCGGCTTTGAAGAATGCCCAAGAATGGGCAAAGGAAAGGTTCTTGATAATGCCTGGGAGGTTTGAGCTTCCGAGAAGAAAAATAATCTTCTTTCATTCTTTTTACGTCTCTTCCGCCTTTTCTCTCTTTCCAGTCTTTCAGTGGAGAAGAAAATGGGAAAATCTGCATTATGGATTTTGTTGTTGTTTACTCCGTTCCGTCCTCAATTTTTTCTTTGGGAGCTCAGTACTCAAATTCATTCTTGTGTTCTGGAATCTCTCTTTCCTCTGTTGGTGTCGGCTTGCTTGAGGTCAACCATTTCCATCTCATTCTACATTGAACACTACTCACAAGATTTTCTTTCTAGTTGAGCTCTGTTGAAGCCAAAGCTTAAGTTCAGGGTTTGGATTCTTCTCTCCTCCACAATCCAGAGAAAGTGGGGTCGATTCAGTGTTTCCGTCTTTGGTTTCTTTTCTTGTCTGCAAGTAGCGGTGACCTCTAGGCTCATGGAAGTTACGAAGAAAAGCTTTTTGTTTGCAAACTCAATTTATTTGCTCAGGCAAGTAACAAGCACAATTCCTCTCTGTTTAATATTGATTAATTAATCTGAAGAATTTCTAGGAGTTGCAATAATTGGGATTGTGAAACCCATCTTGCAATCATAATTATCTTTTTGTGCTAGAGTAACCTGAAAACATTCTTCTTCTATTAAATGAAATTAAATAGATTGTAGACGCTTTTGTGGTGAAATCCAAATTGGGTTTTTCTTGATGGCATGACCAGATTGTTGAGTCTTTTGTGCTCCAACTTAATTCCTCGATTGGGTTCGGGCAATGCCGACCCTTAAGTTAATCAAACAATTAAATATATTTCATGTCTTTCCTGTTGATTTTGTGGGCCTTTAAACTGAGACCTTGATCCTCTGTTGAGGAACCTGCATGGTTATGGTTCCTTCTCCTTTTCTAGGTTGTGATCAATCATGTTTTAGTATTTGAAGATTGTTGGGTTATAATGTGAAAGGGAACTTCACCTGATCAGCTTGATCTGTCGATGGCCTTGGGCTTTTCCATGTTCTCTGAACCATTGTGAGATATTAAAGTGGTCTTTAAAACTCCCCATCATTTAAATCTCTTCTTTTGCACATAAACCTTGTGGTTATGGTATAGCTTGGAACCAAGAAGGAATAACCAGACATTGTAATCTTACTTGAGACCAAAATCTGTAGTTGAATTGTAAGATCTAAACGACCATTAAATTGAATATGTCGTTCAGTATATAAGAGCTCAATGATAACAACTTTTGTTTAGAGAAAACAAATAGTCTTAAAGGGAGTGATAGTTGTGGAGTCGAGACTCTCTCTCTATATAAATAGATGGCCTAATGATATTATCTTAACCTTAAATGAGAAAAAAGATTTTGAATATGGGATTAGTTGAACCATTTGAAATTATCTAAAGAACTTGATCTATCTGGTTAAACCGAATTTTCTTCTCTCTAATTAGAAGTTGGTTTAGTGCATATTCTTTCTCACCAAGTCTATTATGGGATAAATAAGAGAGACTTGAAAATCCTCTATGTCAATGAATCTCCTTAATTATGTATGAAACTTGATGGTTAAGATATAACCTTGACCTAAGAGGAAATGGTAATTAAATTGCTAATTTAAAATTAGAACTTGATCGGAGAGTTGTCATGTCAAGAAAGGGTGAGAATGCTGACGGCATAGGAGTGCTAGAGATATCGCTATAGGAGTGCCAGAGATATTGGCATAGGAGTGCCAGTATTATTAAAATCCTTGGCCAAGGTATGATGCTAGATTCAACATTTGTCAGCTATCAAGAACCAAATCTACCACTGATCTGAGTGGCCTTTCTAGTTGGGAGGTACCCTTAGTAAGGTTGATCAAGAGGTATAGGTCCTTGACAACAGGCTCAAAGGTATGATGATAATTTGATTCATGTTGATTACCCTCGTGAAGGGCGGGTTCTTTAGTTGAAGAAACTCGGGAGACCAGTAGGTCTTGGTTGGGCGGTAAAGCCCTTGATGATAATTATCTTTCCCTCATTGATAAAGAAGCCCAAGTATAACAGCATGAAGATGATGTCAAATGTATTTCTTCCTCACTCGTAAATCCAGGTACATGCAATGCTCATTAAAGTTTACTTTCATTTATGCAATGAATGTTATTCATTTATGTTAAATGTACGTTGTAAGATTCTACAGTTAATTAGTTAGACAGTTATTTGAATCAGTCAGCTGAAATGAACGATCTGAAATTAGATAATGATTAAAAGAAGTTATTTCTTTTCCTCTGTTCATTAATTGGATAAATGGGAATCCTAGTTTGACAGTTAATTAGTTTTTTTGATCTTTCGTGAAACGGTTGGTGAAACAGTTAGTTGTTTCAATTCAGCTGAAACTGGAAACTTAGAAGTTATTGTAAAATTTAATTTGATTCAGTTGAAATCGTTTTGGAAACTCTCGAATGAAAACTAGTTAGTTATATTCAGCAGAAAATTTGGTAGTTAATATAGAAGTTGAGGTTGAGTTGTTACACGATTGCATTCAATAAAAACATATCCTCCATACACGATTTTGACCATAAAGAAAGTTAAAATAAGGAGCCCGTAGAGTTAAGGAATAATATGAATTCAAGCATCACCTCACACAACTTGTTAAAAATATTCATATTTATCAAGCCACCTCAAGAAATAAGACTAAAGATCAAAAATATTAGCATCGCCTAAAATAAATATGTCGTTACAAATAAGCAAGCAAGCGACCAGGACCTGAACATTTTTAACGACGACTTCCTTTGACCATATGAAATCTAACTAGGCACTTAGCTGACAAGGTTGATTCGGCACAAGCAAAGAAGTTGACTAGGTAAACCTTTCACAGTGTCAAGTAAGCAAGCAAGCAGATAGCTCAAGGAAACGACCAAGTAGCTCAAGCAAGCACCTTAAGTAAGCAAGCAAGCAGATAGCTCAAGGAAACGACCAAGTAGCTCAAGCAAGCACCTTAAGTAAGCAAGCAACCACCTCAAGCAAGCAAACAAGTAGCTCAAGCAAGCAAGTAGCTCGACCTTTGACATCAATGACAAGATGCTCAACACGAGTTCTCCAAGTATGGTTTGAAGGAGCAGTGGGATTCAGGTCTTAAAGACTTACTTGTGCAAAACTTGGCACTGGGAGCAAAGCTTAAGAAATTTCTTACCAAACCCTTTTGTTTGTAGAGAAATTTGCTCAAATTAAAATATTTGTGAGATGTTGATCCTATATTTATCTTTTCAAGTGAACTTAATTAATAATTCTAAAGGGATTATTAAATATAAGCTTTCTAGAAATACTGGGAATGGTAGTAAATTGCAATTCTAATAGGACTCTTGCATAAGCAAAGCTCCTATTTGACAACAACATGATTTAGAGGCCTAGTTAAATTTAACCTAGGCTTGGGGTTCTAAACTTAAAGATTACTCGATTGAAAAGATATTTATAAGACAGCCATCTCACGGCACATGCCACAATTTTGGCAGATTTTTAGAACAAATTAGAAGTGGTGGTGAAGAGTGAGGTTGTTCATCATAGCATTGAGGATCTCATCTCATTTAATCATACAAGGAATGAGGTTTTCATAGAGTTGTGGTCAGAGCTATCTCCTTCTAATCCTTTTTGTCCAATAGCAGTGAGCAAGGAGATATTGGTGGAGGATTTTAATTCTCTTTGCATAGATGTGATGATTGTGATGGACATGCTTCAGGATCTTCGCCAAGTCATCAAACATTTAGTAGTTTTACATCACAGTGGGGTTTTGGAGGATATGAACAAATTCTCTCTACCACTGTTTAACAATGAAACTTTGTCAAGTTTTGTCAAGGAGCAGAGATGATTTAAGGTGTTCATATTCCTTGATTAGTGGTTGCTTTTGAGGTGCCATCATTCGAGGAGGTGGTGTTACATGTGGTTGCAAGTGTTGCAAATAGATTTGGGGAGCAGTGGCATTCAATGAAAAGTGGTAATACCATTTCTTGTTGGCAAGCTTCCAGTTCTTAGGTTATGAGTGGCGGCAACATTGGAGTTATGTTTTGAAGGTTATTTTATTTTCTGCTCTCTATTTGGTTTTTAGCTTCTAATGGTGTCTTTCCTAGTGGTTTCTCTAGGTGTTAGGTGTCTAGTATTATGTTTTGCTTCTTGTCTAGTACCAGCGCATGTTGAAGAGACAAAATTGGCAAACCACCACCATCTTGATTATATGATTCTGATTTTACATTTTGACATCGCATCATAGCCACATTTGAACTTTTGAACTTTTGCAATCCAGTTTCCTCTTTTAGTGTCCATCTCTTGTTGAGTTAGCACACTTTGAAGCACTGGATCGATCACAAACACTGTTGTATGTGAATTCAAAAGATAGAATCTAAAATTCTTGACAGCTTTGACGACAGCATACGCATTCTTCTCAATCTGAGAATAGTGAGATTCACTATCCTTGAAACTGGCACTCATGAAAGCAATTGGAGATTCCCCTTCTTCACTGAGCTTCTAAGTCAATATAGTAGACAAGGTGTGTTCCGACGCATAAGAATAGAGGATGAAATCCTTCCCAAAGTCAGGACGAACCAACACTGGTGCGTTAGCAATAGCTTTTTTTATTTTAATAAAGGCTTGTTTGCCTTCTTCTATCCATATGAAAGTAGGCATCTTTTTCATCATTCTTGAAATCTCCTTTGTCAGCTCTGAGAAATCAAGTACAAACCTTTGGATAAAGTTAACTTTACTGAAAAAAGAGTGCACCTATGTTTTACTTGTTGGAAGAGACAGGTTTTTGATAGAATCCACCCGGTTTAGGTCAATTCTAGTCCCCTCTTTGGAAATGTTGTGGCCAAGTAGCTTCCCCTTTGTCACCGCAAAGATGGTCTTCTTGGGATTCAATGATATCTTATGATACCTGCATTTTTCGAACACTTTCATGAGGTGTGAAAAGTGGTCTTCCCGTTTATCTAAGAAAACGGTCGTCATCAAGGTAGACAACTATGATTTTGTCCTTGAGATCCCCAAACACCAAATCTATGGCCCTCTGAAATGTCGCACCGGCGTTGATAAGGCCAAAAGGCATCCTCTCATAAGCAAACGTTCCCCACGGCGTGGTGAAAGCTATCTTGATCTGGTCTTCCTCTACCATTGCAATCTGATTGTAACTGGAAAAACCATCAAGAAGTGATAGCATCTCCGAACCGGTGACTATCTACAAGGTATGTTCCATGACTGGTAATGGGTAATTGTCCTTTAAGGACAACTAATTCAAATTCCTGAAATCCACGCAAATTCTAATCTCACCATTCTTTTTGCGCACAGGTACTATGTTAGACACCCAGGTGGAGTGATGAATTGGAAATATTATGTTCGAGTCCACCATCTTCTAAATCTCCACGTAGATAGTATCTTGGATTCACGGATTATAATGTATCTACTTCTGCCTGAAAGGCTTAACATCAAACTTCAGAGGAATTGTATGTGACATTTCTACGGGTGTGAAGACCTTCAAGTCTTCATAAGACCAAGCAAATACATCCTTGTACTATTTGAACAAGGCGGTAAACTTTTCGGCTTCTTCTAGAGTACAACACTTGCCTAGATTAACAAGTCGAGGCTTGTCTTCCGTACCAATGTTTACTTGACTGTATTATGCAGAAGTATTAATACCTGACATCGTCTGATCCTGGATGTACCGGTCATGTCTATCAAAAATATTTTCTAAAGACACAAAACCCTTGGGAATTTGATTTCCTTTCAGTTGTATGATCCCGAAGTTTGTAGCTTCAGAGTCTTCTATAACTGACTCTCTAAAAGAGTAGAAACTCCTTCAAAGAATAATTCTTTATAATTGTCCCCCATGACGAGAAATTCTTCAATATCATCGTTGTCCTCAAAGACTTGCTAGTTGTTTGAATTATCTGGTATAGCTGGCCTGTAGATCAGTTCAATAGCAAAAGAATTTTGACGAAAGTCAAAATGTGGCATGAAAAGAGCGGATGACACTGCAAGGGCATCAGCTTTGCTATTGTCTGTTCTCGAAATGTATTTGATGTTAAATGCGTCAAACCGGTCGATAGCATTCCACACCCTCTACCTATAGGATTGAAGGCGATTCTTTCTAACTTGAAACTGCTCCCTGATCTGTTTAACAATCAACTCTGCATCTCCTTCAACTTTAAGCAGTTCCCCATATCCTTCACATTCTTAAGACCTAATAAGAGTGCCTCATATTCTACAGTGTTATTGGCGCATTCAAATTGCAACCTATATGTGAATGGATATAAACAACCTTCAGGAGAAGTAATCACAACTCTCGCTCTTGAGCCTGATGTTGAGCAACTGTCGTCAAACTGCATTGTCCACATTTTTGATTCTTCATTTGACAAACCCATGGAAAGTGCAAAATTCTGACAATCTTCAGTTACTTCTAACACCATAGCGTATGTGCCCGAACCCGTGTCTTGGTACAAAACTTGCGCTTTGGGGTCCTGGGACTTTACCACTATAAACCTTGACTTTGCCTCAAGCTCTAGCTTGAAAGTGCCCGTCTTTAATGGAATTGTCACGAATGACCAATCCAATTGAGTCTCGCCTTCGAGGTCTTTGCAGAAGCTCCTACTGAGTAACATTCCATAATTGGTAGGAATGTCAGTTACCAAGATAGTTATCATTATTTTCTTCTCAGGACAAGACGCTAGCCTTACTTGCGCATCCTTCAATTGACCGACCAACGGCACCAGCTTTGACTCAAGTAACACTTTTCCTGAGTTTTGGTGCACAAAAGTCCCAACGCGTTCACGATTTGTAGGGGCATAATGTTGTCTAAAGCTCCACTATCTATGATACAATTGTTGAGTTTAAAACCCCCTATATACAAAGATATACAAAATGGTTTTGGCTTTTCTTCTGTTGGCACAGATGACTCTAGCAGTGTAGGATGGATTGTAGCCTTCTTCTTTACAACCTTCAGGATTCTTTCCAATTGCTTTGGATGATCCTAAGGATACTCCAATTGTGAGATTTGTACCTTCGTCTTCATCATAGAAGACACAATGTTGAAGTTTGCTGAAAATGGTTCTTGAGCAACCGACACAGTGTTCTCTTATGAAGATTTGGGATTGGAAGTGGAAGGCACATCCTTTCCCTTTTCATTTGTATTCCGCTTTTCCTCTTCTTCTTTTTGTGCTTTGAAGTGTTGCGCACGTGTGAACACAGGCGATGAGATGTTCTCATGATTGACCGCAAGAGAAAATTGGTGGTATTCTTCTTCTTCTTGTTCATTAACGAGTTCTCTGTCAAAGTACCCCGTTGCAGAGTCACCATCAAAGTTATCCATCTGTGGCGAGACAACATTTGTAGTTGGTGAAGGTACGAAACCTGAACTTGTACTTGGAGCAACATCAGCAAATCCCATGAGCTGATTCATCCTTTGATTTTCCGGACATGTGGCCCCGGTGTGTGCATCAGAATCATGGAAAGCATAATAGACTGTAACCTTCTCAGCATCATTTGTTTGTCTTGGTTGTCCTTGCGGAAACCTTGGCTTGTAATTGTTGAATGGCTGGAAATTATTCCTCTTGGGCTGGTATGGCTGCTGAGGTTGATATGGTGGTGGTGCGGGCATGGCTTGCTACCCTTGAGTGGGTGACTACCTTTTGAGAATAGTCACCTCAATTGCTACCTTTTGTAGTAGTGGATCAGCAGACACTTGAACAAGCAGTCTGATTGAATCATTCTTCATCTTTCCGTCGTAATCATGTTATCTTCAAGCTTGATAGCTTCTTCTTGTGCAAGTTGTAGATCTATTCCTTGACTTCCTTTCAAGAAAAGGCTATTTCTAACAGTAGTGCATTGATGAAACTACTCATCAGATGGATTGAGAGTATGGAAAAGACGTGTGACAAGTCGATTAAACCTTGCTACAAATTCCTTCATCGATTCATGTGCCTCCATCTTTGAGTTTGAGAGTTGTGCGAATAATTGATGGCTGTCCTCGGTGGGCTTGAATTGCACCAAGAATCTTTCACTCATGACTACCCAACTTGTAATAATGTCTGGTTCAAGATGATTGAACCAGTCTGTAGCGTTATTTTCAAGAGTCTCTACGAAGAGACAAACGGCAATGTCTTCATGTGAAACATGCAAAACGGAGCAAGCCGCTGTGAATGCTAAAATATGTTCATCAGGGTGTCTAGACCCATCACCGTGGAATCGAGGAAAATGCTTTCGCGATCCCTTGGGTAGTTCATGGTGCCCTGCTAAGGCCAACGGTCCGATGTTGTCACCCCATGGTAATGGAGTTGGACATCTTACGTTCCTTCCGTTCTGACCGTTGTCGTTCTCATTGTTGTTGTTGTTGTTGTTGTTATCGCCCATTGCTTCAGCTGGGACTAGAGATTCTTCTTCTCGTGCATCTAGGAAATGCTCAGGAACCTCTTCAAAGATCGGCTCTTCTTGAAAAAGAGGATTATTTCTCCTTCTCGTGTATACTTGGTACGCCAGGATTCTTTATTCCCACGCAGGTGGTGGCAAAATTGGTCTACCGGCTTCAAGATCCGCTCTTTCTTCTTCTTTGTCCAGAGTAGTACTGCTTTTCTCCACTGAGTAGTTGATGTATGATTTTCAAAGATAAAACTGCGCAGGCTACTGATGATATCCGATTGCTCCACTTCAATGTAAACAAAATTCGACTGTATGACGGCCAGAGTAAGTCTTGGTTGATGAACTGGAGCAGTAGGATGCCAAATGGTCATTCTCGTGACATAAAGCGTTGAAGCTTTCTTGAAGTTTTATTGCCTCGTCCCCCACGGTGGGCGCCAAAAAACTGTTGGCGTATCAATTAGCACCTTTGGAGTGCAAGTTGGTACGGACAGTTATGCACAGTGCATAATGACTACTCTTAAAATTAGGAGGGGAAGCTCCCTCTTGTGCTGATATATGTGTTGAAAAATAAAGTATTCTAAATCCTATCTTTTTCGACTCGGCTGGAAGAGGCACAAGGTTTAAGGAAACCAAGAACGTTGCAACTAAGGATTTTCTCTGGTTTTGTAGATCTTAACTACAACTAAACTAAATGCTTTTAATCTATCCAATCTCCTCAAGAAAACAGAGCATGAGGAAAAGGAAGCAGGAATGTTTTATACAATAAACTTTACAGCAAGATTTCCAAGGAGGAGGGACCCGTATCTGAGACGTAGGCTGAAATGAAGTTTATTAGGCATGACATTGAATGATAAGCTCAATTACTAAATTTCCAAGGAGGTGGAACCCCTATCTGAGGTGTAGATATGCAACAAGCTTATTAGCAACAACACTTAAACGATAATTCTTCTTTCCAAATTTCCGATGAGGAACCCCCATCCGAGGCATAGATTGAAAGAACAATATTAACCATAACATAAGATAGCAACTAAGATAGAAAATTGCATTGGCAAGACACGCATACAATAAACAATCAAACTAGCAACTCCATTTAACTAAGATGAACAAATACCATAATAACAACATTCAAGCAAGGTGGCGCAGCCATTTATTACCACAGTAAAAGCTCGTGAACAGATACAGAAAAGCAATATTTCAGGCAAGGTGGCTCAGCATATATTACTATCACGTGCAAAAGTTCATTACAAATGAGCAAAGTGCTCTTATTTATAGACATCAACGGTGTAGGGAACCCTAAAATCACCTTGAATCAACTACAGTCTTGCAAGCATGCAAGATTTTATTACTAAATCTAAATAAAGGAAACTATACAGTTAACTGGAAAACTACCATCAGTTAACCGAAACAAGACTAAACTGAACTGGACATGTGCAACATGCAAGTCCTTATTGAAATAAAAGATAACTGATAACTAACATCAGTTAACTGCTCCTAATTGAAAGTCTAAACTCTTGTGAAGATATCTCCAAGGATGAGATGTGCGTGCATAAAATCAGCAATTAGAACTCAAGACTAATGTCGAGTTAACTGCTGCTCCTAAATCTATCCTCGAAAATAACTACAGGTTCCAACTGACTGACTACAAGCCATCATGGGCTATCACCTCATCCAGGAACTAATCGACTGTCTCCTCCTCTAGTACTCTGATGCTATCCACGATGATAACCTGCCTATTCAACTCCCTATCACCATCTGCAATCAGCCTCATGCATTCTCTAACCTCTCCAGTTGCCTTTTTGAAACTAGTTGTCATCACTAAGAAGTGATCCAACTTGGACACCATAGGATCTCCATCTAGATTGTCACGAACAAGCTGCTCAAACTCGGCCTGACCTGCCTCAAGATCACTGTAAGTACCATCCTCAAAAAGATAATGGCACGGGATTTGAATAATAAACTCACTGATGAGTTTGAGAGCTCTGGTAACCTGTTCTTTGAGTCCATCCAACCTTGTAGAGATTTTGTCATATGTTTCCACTTTGAAGAGATGTTGTTCTCTCCACATGATAACTTTCTTTTTATCCTCATCTTCTACAATGGCGTCATATGCAACTACTAACTGAGATATGAGAACCTTGTCCTATGCTTTACCCTATGCTATGGCTATCTCAAGCTGTTGAACACCCTGGTGAAGACTATGTGCATCATACCTCAACTGATATAACTGTGTGAGGAGGTGACGGCTTGTAACAATGAAATCTTCAATCCAAACATCTAAGAGCTGTCCACGATTGACTAACTGATCCAACCTTTATTGTTTTGCAGGTGTCCCTTGAAGATGCGGAAGACCTGGTGCTCTACTCGAGTTTCCATGAACAAGATAAGAAATATACTACCGAAGTTGCTTGATTTCAGCTTTAAGAAGCACTTTATCTTCTTTGTCCTTCATGACACGCTCTTCAAGATTACTTCTAACAAGCCTGAAGAGGCTCACATCCATTTCTCTAGTGCTCCTACCAAGATTTGCTTTGACTAAGGTGAAATCACCAACCTCAACTTCATCCAGGCTCTTACCCTCCAATGGCGTAGCAACTTCAATGATGATCTCTACTTCTAGAGTCTTCTCAATGTGCACCTGCTCCTTGATTTTCTTGTTTGCTCTTCCTTGATATGGATCGCCAAACTTGCATAAATCAAGCTTATATGAAGGCTCTTGCCTCTGTCTTCCCAAGGACCTCTCGAGCCAACACGAATGAGTAATGTTATCAGCTCAAGGAGAGATTGCTACTACTATATCAACCTGTGGTGGATCAACTGGTGGTGAGGCTTGTTGAACAAGTGCTTCCGGCTTGAAATCTATATCAATGGGAGGCAAATGTGGTGAAAATGGTGTATCAAGAGATGAATCTACCTCAGCCTGTATGACTGTCTCCACTGGAACTTCAAGCACGCTTTCAACCTGCTTCTGCTTCTATTTGCCTGTACTTCTCCCCTTTGTGTTTCCACTGATTCTAACACCTTTAGGCGGCTTCAAGATAACCTTAACTCGAGGCCTTGACCTTGAGGTAGAAGGTAGTGAGGAAAACCCTATTGGCGGCTTTGTGATGGAACTGCCTTCCACCTTCTCTTACTTTCCAAGAATTGCATGCTAGTTTTGATAACTAACTTTGACACATCCTCAATGGAAGGATTCTCCCTAGCATACTAATCTGGTTGGCGAAGTGTTGGCTTGTGTGCAATACTTTGCTCAAACTGCACTGCATAATGACCCAAAGGATCATAGGAACACCTCTCGATATGATACTTGAGGTTGAATTTGTCAGGCTAAGTCGTCATAAACTTGCAATCAATGGCAGTCTTGCATGTGAAAATACCCCATCCGAAAGGAAAAGTGACTAATGTCTTATGGCGACTGTGAAGAAAAGAGTGAACATGTTGAGCTTGTCATAGAAATTCCATAAATAGGACTTAGTTTGGCGGGTACCTCGGTAGCATCAGCGGTTCTCCGATGTAACCATACACTCGGATATATGTGAAAATGGGGAATTCAATGAACCAATCCGCCCAACTCTCCATTGCTGATTTTGCCTCTAGTGAAATCCTGATGTGCATTTCGTTGTCGAGGTCTCTAACTGTCTTCATGAAAAAGTGATCATTCATTGCCCTGAAATCCTGTCCAACCTTTGAGAACTCCAATTGAGAGTAATATTCGTGAACATGCTGAACACCAAGAGTCCCATTGGTCTTCAAGTGTCTAAAATTGCCTTGGAACACAATCAAGTAGACCAAGTAAGACACCATGTGAAACTCGTGGATTTTGAGGAACCTAGTGATCTGTTGGTGAAGGCACTCGCTGATTAACATGGCCCAGTCAAAATGTTTTGTACCGTTGAGGATCCTAGAAATGACATAGAACATCCACAGTCGGTAAATATTAGCCTCCCCCTGACCTGTAACCCAATTGAGTAAAGTTATCAAAATAGCAACTTCATCCTTGAATTCACTGCGACCAACCTTCTTTGGCATGTTGGTCTTCTATATTTTCAACCATTTCTAAGCAACTTTTCGTTGGGATCTTTCTTTGTCTTCATACCATATCTTATCACAAGCCTCAATGACTACAGTGAAATTGTCTGAACAAGGAGGAATAGCATAGCACTTTTCCACATCCCTCAGCTTAAGGCTATAGATGACTCTCCCATTAGCTCATCTGATTTGTCTTGTAGACGAGTCGTAGTGCTTAATGCAAGCAAGAACAAACTCAAGATCAAAAGCTATGATAGGAATAGACGCTGCTGCCAACAACCCGAAACACTCAAGATTCTTCACTATGTTGCTGCTAATGCCCTCCAACGTGTTCAAATTGACCACTGGATAGACACGACCCAAGTCTATGTTCGAGGTTTTCAAAAAGTCGTGCATCAAGACCGATTTGGTCTTATAATCTATGGGGTTGAATTGCATTTTGAAAATCTAGATTTTTAACTATAAAGACAAGTATGTTTGGACAACTTTCAGAAAAAGCTAAAAAAAGCTCTAGATGAGGCCAAAAATGGTCAGTTGCAGGAAATTTTTTCGGAAATTTTCTGAAATGTGGGTTTTGTAGAGAATTGAATTCTAAGCAAACCCAAATCGTCAAAAATTCGAAAATATGAGTTTTAGTAAGGCATGCAAAGGCTTTCCAATCGAAAAAAAGCAAGGGTTTTAGAGCTTCCCAAGACAATTTTTCCCAGGAAAATCTAGAACATGGGTTTTGTAGGCAATGGAATTCTAAGAAAACCCAAATGATTCAATTTTGGAAAATGTGTTTTTAGCCCACATGCAAAGGAATCTTCAAAAAAAAGCACAATGCTTCTAGAATAAAAGCAACGGGGCAATTTTCTTGGAAAAAAAAAAAATCTAAGACATGGTTTTTGATGTTGTCACTGAAATATGTGAACCCAGATGATCAAATTTTGAAAATTATGTCGTTTTCTTTGACATGCGAGAGAAAACCTAAGACAAGAATAGAAGAATTTTAGACAAAAGATAGAAGTTTGATTATTCTACCTCAAAAGTCACCTATACTTGAACTGGATTCGATGAAGTTTGCATGCACTGAAAAATTGAAGTCTGGAAAATTAATCTTCTGAACAATCTGGAACTGGCACAGCGAAGAACACTGAAAAATATTACTCGAAGCACCTTCAGATCTTCATTAGCTCAAGAAAATTGCGTTTGCTTGCACCTGTGATGAGAATAATGGCACCAATAATGACTTCAATAAACAAATTTAAGTCTAAAATCATCCCATTTGCATTAAAACTAGGCGCCATCTTGATTGGACCCCAAAATATACAGCAAACTCTGATTGGACCAACTTAACTCAGTTAACTGCTTAAGAAATTCGCCCTAAATAAGGCGCTAGCTTCTGATTGGACCAAAAACAATTAACAATCCATGCAAACATGAATTGCCCCTTTTGCAAGCAAAATTAAGTTCAATTTGAAAACAGTTAACTGAGAATTAAATAATATTTAATCTCAGCTCACAATCTCCACCTTTCATGGGCACTTATGCACTTGAGTCAAAAAGTCAAACTTTGACTCTAGGTGTCCTTTTCCAGAGTTAGAAATTTCACTTTACAAACCTCACTGGAGCCCATGTTCGATCACTAATTTTGATTGACTGACACGTCCAAAAGACTGGCTGACAATTTTGTTGAAGACCAAGACCAAAACTGACAAGAAACTCCTTGAGGCTGCAAAGCCTAATTCTGAGATCTGAGGCTTCAAAATTTAGGGGCTTCAGACTTAGTCAAATTTTCATCATTTTGGAAGGTGAATTTGACCTCCTCTCATCTCGCGTTCTCCAACATTCAGCAAAACTTCAGAACTGACAGGCAAGCTCACTGTGGAGCTGGCTCTGTTCCACACAAGAGCTCTTGGAGAGCACTTTTCCAAATTTCATCATCTGATGGGTTAAAATCAAGGGCGCCCCTGGAGGTTCCCAAACTTAGCCATTTTACAAACTAGCTAAAATCACACTTAACTCTCCGTTGCAAGCTGTTGACTCATCCTTTGACCTGACTGAGGTATGCAACAAAACGCTGGATGTAACACAGACAAGATGAATACTTGAGATCACCAGAAGGATTGCATTCAAGGCTCCAAAACCTTGGGCGCCCCTAGCCTCCAGGGGCGCTTTTGCCTTTTCCTTGAGATTTTGACCACAATTAGACCTTATGTTTGACTCCTGATTCCGGCAATTCAGCAACTCGGATTAACCCACCGATGGATTCATTGCGAAGCCTGATCAAGTTTGAAACAATCATCCTAGGTATCAATTGGTCGGAAACCTCCATTTGGTCCCTCAAAAAGATGGGTGCCCCTGGCTAAGAGGCACGCTTTTCACTCCAATGTTAGTCATTTTCATCTCCCTCGTTTCTCGTTCAATCTTTCGTATCAAATGCTAGACAGATCTTTCAGGTTGGCTGGTAGGCTCATTGCGAAGCTAACAATATTCCTAAGAAGTCTTCTTGGAAGTGACAAATCCCAAAACTGAAATCTGGGCCTTTGAAATCTAGGGCACCCCTGGCTAGGAGGGGCTCTTTTGCTCCAAAGTTAGAAAAATTTTGATGATTTTCATCCCGATGAAAAAATCCCCTCCAAGATGAAGCACCATTTTGAACTTATCTCAGCATAAATTCTTCATTTACGCATTTTAGTATTAGATTTTGACACCTGGTCTCTTGCCATCTGCCATTGATAACCTCGAAGCTCCTAACTTTCCATCTGAAAAAAGCGAAAAACTACCCACCAGACTTAAACTGAGTTTTAACTGAATCTGGCTTCACCATTGTGATTGTGAAGCAAAATAAGCAAATCAAAACAATTTTCAGTCAATTCTGACAAGTTTCAATTTTTAGGGTTTTGCAACCTGAAACAGGGGTGTTTGAAACCATAATTTTCAATTTTTTCAAATTTCACCAGTATCTTCCTAACATCAAACTGACTCAAAGTCCATACTTGATTTGCCCAAAAACAAAGTTTTGACATCATTTTAATAAGGTTTAGACTCTTTTAAGCAAAATGCCTTAATGAAGCAAACATTCTCACATTCCTAGAATTCCAGAACTATTGTGAAAATGTCAAAATCTGCTCTGATGTGGTTATTCTCAATAGCCATACTGCAGAAGTTCTGCAAATATCAATTTACATACAAATTAAAGATAAGTTCTTCAGAGCACAATTGTGAATTTCATATATGATTAAGACAAAGACTATATAAGAAATATGTTACAAAAGAGACTACCAAACTAAACAAGCAGAAGCCAAAGCAGAATTGCAGGTTTGGCAAATAGAAAACATCAAACTGATAATTGTGGAGGTAAGACTAAGTACTCAAGTCCAAACCCTCACCTATCTAAAAACTTAACAAACCTGAAAAAATCGAAGAGACAAGTAAATTGACTCCTAGAGTAGGAAATTAAGATGTCCACCTAAAAGGAAGTTTTTATTAGCACAGCTGTTCACAATCTAGAAAATGGTTCCACATCTTAATTGGGGATAGAAAGAAATGTTTGCAAGCAGTTGCCTGTTCTGGTCCTGAGATGATTCTTGGCTCAAAACACACAATGAAGAACAGGTTGAGCATGGGCGGTATAAACTTTGTGGATCACATGTAGAAAGGAGTTCGTAGATGTTTAAACCTGCCCTAACAAAAGCCACTAAAGTTGATACTTAAGTAAATGAAACAACAAATAAATTGAAATCGTAATGGAAGATTGAACAATGGGAATTGCACAGTATGTGAAAAAGGAGATTGGAAAACTCACAGAACAGTGGCCGGCAAGGAAATTCAAGACAATAGTCATGAATGAAGCCATAGGTAAACGAGTGCTCATTAAGATATTGTTTAACCATTCGTAAAATACATGTAACCTAGTAAAATCCTATAAGGCCTTATGATATAATGTGAGCTTCCTTCTTGGAATTATTATAATGAGATTAAACAATTTTCTGTACTCATAAACTCAGAAGTTGAGAAACTGATATTTCAAATGTAATATAATTAATCACTAAGGCATGTGTGTGCATCTGTGCATAAAAATAACAGTAAACAAAATTAACATA
Source organism: Sequoia sempervirens (assembly GCA_007258455.2). Lineage (NCBI taxonomy): Eukaryota > Viridiplantae > Streptophyta > Pinopsida > Cupressales > Cupressaceae > Sequoia > Sequoia sempervirens. Next base: position 260,302 of record VDFB02321468.1, on the reverse strand, counting down.
AAAATAACTCTGCCCCTGCTCGTACTTTTTCAGTGACTTCCTCCTAGCCTCCTTGCTTTTGATCCTAGCGATTCCTTGGTTTCCCCCTTGCAATCACCATTTAAACATATTGAAATCATTCAGATAAATAGAGTAGCAATATTTCAAATTCTAATTTTTGCAAGGAAACTTGATTTTATTATCATTTTCTACATTAAGGTGAGACAGAATGGGAAAGCACACTTTCAAAGATACTTTTCTAGGATGATTTCAATCTAAAATATAGATGACAATAACATACTTATCACAGAGCAAAAAAAAAGAAAACAGGGACAACTACTAACAACTTTCATATTCTTTCCAATAAGAGAAAAAAAAAATCAAAGAGAAAGTTACATGCATTTAGATTATTGCAAAATACAAAATGAAGCTTACTCTAAGGCTTCTGAAAGCTTCTCTCTGATGCACCCAAGTCGTGGCTGGCGATCCCAATCCCTTTTCTCCTTCAAGCCCCAGAGTATACTAAAATCAGAGTTGACTGGTAAGCTTAAGAAACCCCAAGCCAAGGAGTGAAGGTTGGCTCAAAAATTCTTCTGCTGGATAGCAAATGGATGCTGTTTGAGAATGGAATCTCCTCCAAAACTCATTTCTACTGAGAAGAAGTTGAAGAAAGACTCTGGATAGCAAAGAAAAAGCTCTCCTTTGTCAATTCATGGGGCCAAAACAGTAAGTTCCTCAATAACAAATGAGAGCTTGTCTTGTAGGGTCTTGTATGTGGGAACATGGTGATTGGTGAATACGCAAAGGAGTCTACACCATGATAGCCCAAGGATGGTAAAAATTTCTCTAACATTATTTTTTCTGAAGCCTCAACATGATTGTAGATTGTATCCAAAGCATAAGCAACAATCAAAGCAAACAAAAGGGAGAGGAAGACTCTACACCAAGAGGATAAAGAGGAACCTTAAAAATGACACCTTCAGAAAGGAAAGGAGAAAATGATGCAAAGAAGGAATGAGGAAACTACATTCCACTTACATCACCACTAGCTGTGCCTAAGAAAGAAGCAAGCCAACAGGTGGGAAATCAAAGAAGGTATGCCAAAGGTAAACAATCTATCTTCTGTTTCAATTGCAAGAAGGAAGGCTATGTTGCACAAGAACGTAGGTATCTTTTATCTTGTACTTGTTGCAAGAGAAGTAACCATTGCAAGATAATTTGAAAGGCAAGCACCACTAAGGAGCCTATGTTCCATGGCAAGGATGAAAACAGAAGCAACCACTATCCAAGTCAACAGAAGAGAAAAGTCAAGACAGACATTAAAGTTAAGAAGCCCATTGATTTGAGTATCGGTAACTCTCACGAACATTGCTCCCATTGAAGATAGAAGTGAAGGGCAATGGGATGGCAAGTGTTGGATAATCCACCCAAAGATTCACCCAAAACATGGCAAGGGCAAGAATGAGTAGCCACAAAGAAAAGAGGAAGAGAAGCATGGCAAAATACCAAGCTCAAGGAGAGAACAGCTCTCACAAGAATCCTCACCAGTCACCACCATTGAATGGTATGGGATTGTCATCTGATTCATGAACCATGTGGCCATATTCCACACATTGCAAAAGTTGGGATTTGATGAAAAGAATGTTAGACGGATCAAAGCCTACATCGATAGCCCATGGATTGCTCCCCTTGTCAATGGTAGTCCAACTAAATTTTTTAAGCTTCCAGGAGGGCTTATGCAAGGATGCCCATTCTTACCCTTCCTATATAGTATAACAGCTGGCCTTCTTTCAAGAAGACTGGAGGAACAAAGACAGCAGAAAATTTTAATAGGCATGCCCACCTTGCCCACCTTCTAGGAAGGAAAAGAACTTAATCGTGCTCAATTTGCTGATGATACCATCCTCTTTGGCCAAGCTACTCCACAGATTGCTAGGAGGTTTGTTACAGTCCCTAAAGAGTTCACAGAAAATACAGGTAGCATGACAAATAGTCATAATTGGTAATTAACTTCTATCATCCTTATAATCATGAGGCTGCTTAAGTTTCTAAAACTATGGTTTATAAAGCATGCAATGAGCAAAATTTCACCTATATGGGGATACTATCTCTTTTTAACAGACCCAAATATATGCATTGGGACAAACTAATAAATAAAATCAAAACTGAAAGTTAACACCAGCAGCTGGTCCAATTCTTGGCTCACTTCTCCTCCTAGATGTTCCTAATCAATTCTGTCCTCACTGCCCTCCCAATATGCCAGCTCAGCACTATCAGTGCCCATGAAGGAGTCATTCATAAACTGGAGCAGCTTATGAAAAACTTTCTTTGGGAGGGTGGAAGATAGGACAATATGAAGAAATACCATCTAGTCAAATGGGAGCAGCTAACAAGAACCAAAAAAGGTGTTCTACGTCTGAGAAGTCTTTGACATCATCAAACTGCCTTGGTAGCAAAATTTGTTTAGAGAATGATCTCCCAAAGGTGGTGGACTGAATGTCCATGCCAAAAGTATCATTTTCAGTCTAGCAAACATATTTCTCAGCACCCTTTGCCATCAAGAAGTTCTAAATTAGGAGAAACATTGAAGCTGCCATTCCCCTTGGTTGTCTGGTAATGGGGCTAAGATACATCTCCAGAGGACAAAATTATAGGAAATTGCAAACCTAGTCTCCAATCAGGTAAAGGAATGGCTGAATCAAAATGATATTCTCACCTTATAATAGAGTAGCCAAAATCAAAAGCTGCTATGAAATTAGCCTTCCTGCGCATATGAGAAAAGATTGGCAGGCCGTCACAACTCTTTGGAGGGGCACATCCCTCTTGACCCTCTAGCTGAAGATAATGTTATCTAGGGAGGTAGTAAAGGAACAGGAACATACTTCGTCAGCAAAGGCTACAAAGGATCATCCCACTCTTCTCAACTGGACGCATATCTGGCATATTAGTGACATCCCCAAAGTGAACTTCACTTATTGGCTTCTCTTAAAAAATAAATAGTTGACATTTGATAATTGCCAAAAGCAAAAATTTCCTGCCCCTAACCGATGTGCTCTATGTTTCAAGGGGGAACAAAAATTAAGGCCATATGTTGATTGAGGATGGTTATGCCAAGAAAGTGTGGCAGCTGATCTTACTAAAAAAAAATCCCAAAGCTACTATTCCTAACTCAATCCAAAAAGCAATTGACAGCCATCACAATCTTCAAAATAGTAAATACTCATAAAGAAGCCACCTGAATCACTTCAGTTAGATCTCTTCTCCTGAGATATATTTTTTGGAGTATATGGAAAGCTAGGTTCATCAAATCTTCAAGGAGAAATTGATCACAGCTTTTGCCACTGCCTTGAACATTCTAGCTCTCCTTCAAGGCTCAGCCCATCATGGTCTCAAGGTCAAAAGAAGTCAAAAAAAAATTATAATTCCCCTAATATCCAGGACAGAGGTTACAGTCAATATTTTGATGGAGCCACAAAATCTAATCCAAAAGCTGCTGGAGGTGGTAAAGAGCTCTCCAGTTTGATAGTAACTTAATCCTCAACTTTGCTGCAGCTTTGGAAGTTGCTTCCAACAATGTTGCAGGAGCCTGGACATTAAAACTCAGCTTGCATCTTGCAGCGGAAGAAGGAATACAAGCTCATAATCAATGCAGTAAACTATCTCATCATAAAGGTATTTCTCTGCAGCACATGGCTAGATTTATAGACTTTATCAGCGACAATTTTACTTCAATTGACTTCCACCACATCCCAAGAGTAGAAAACAGCATCATTGATAATCTGGCTAATCAAAGTGCAGGCTCACTGTTTAATTCTGCTCACTGTTAGCTCGCTGGGTATTACTATTGTGTTGCAAATCTGAGTTATTGTGAAATCACTAACCCTAGTTGGGTGACATAGAAGTTGGTGAAAACCCTAGGGTTCTTACATGAGTACTGGTGCAGCATCACCTGGCTTCCCATGTTCTTTATCTTTTATTTGAATTATGTCATTAGGCTAGCCAGGGTTCGGGATGAAGAAATGTAATCGAATCATGTAATCTCACTGCAATCTTCAGCTGAGTTGTATTTTATGTATCGATAAGACTACATATTTGATATTTCCAATGCATACATACATACATATATATAGAAATGTGTCATACATTTCTCATAGTTGTCATAAAATCCGATTAGTTGTAATTGTCAGCTGTCAATTATGAAGTGCAGATTCACTTAGAAACCCACATCCATAAGTGTAATTGAAATATGTGCCACATGCAAAAAAGTTGAGAATTTTTTCTTGGTTGACTAACATTATCTGGCAACTGAATTTTTGAAAAGCAAATCATTATTTAATGGACTGTATAATAAAAGCAGTTGAACTTACTAAATGATAAATGAACAAGAGTTTAAGAAATATAAGAAAATAAAAATTCAAACGGTCAGCTCCAAAGGATGGAAATGAAAAGAAACAAGCACATGGTAAGAAAAATGATAAGAGCTACCAACTAAAGATGCCCTGGTATCAGATTGTTTGCATTTGAAAGCATTATTCTTGGGCTTAAGCTTGTGCTTTGACTCCATAATTGTTTTTGAGCGCTTCTTCTCAATGTTCCGAAGTTTGCTCATGTTTCTCTGCAAAAAAGTACAATTTTATTATAAATCAGAGTAGAGGAATGTCTACTTAGGTATGCATGGACAGTCTTTTAAAATGGTAACAAAACTGTGACTATTTATGTTACATGAGATAAAGTTTCAAAAAGCGTCTAATAGTTACATTAAAAATAAAAAGATTATAACCTGTAAAATTTATCCTTTCTTTAATATATGAAGTTTTACTAAATTTGGAATTTCATTATCATAAGTTTAATAATGCCCGAAAGGGCCAATCATTTGAATAATTTCAAGAGAAATATATAACCAATTTTTGTCCAATCATTTGAAATGTTGCTTTGTGCTATTTCAACAAGATGTTGATGGTCACATCTTGATCTCGGCACTCTGCCAAGAGGTGACTAAGTAACAAGTTATGCATATTTAGAAAGGATCCTTATGGACCACTTCCAGAAGGCTGTTGGCTACTATAGTTACGTCATGTATGAATTACCTATTAGATACCAGCCAAGGCAATAGTTGCTAGCAGTGTGAAACATAATTTGGACCATGTTTATGGGGTGTTTTCCATTTGGCATTATATTTTGGCATATGATACATGTATTATAACCTTAAATACTTTCAGTCCTCAATAACTGATGGTTTAAAAATTTAAAATACCTTAAATACATTTACTTCTAGTCCTCAACTAATGATATTTTGAATCTGGAAAATAATTACACCTATGAATTTTATGGCTCTATTCTTTTTGGATATAAATTTTGTTTTTATCTGCTACTATTTTGAATTTCAAATTTTGAACCTTGAATCTGAACATATAAATTCTAGAATTTCTTCATATTTCAGTTTGACCAAGATGACCTATATATTTCCTGCCAAGAGAATGGCTCAAAAAAGATCTAAGTTCAGCCTGGTCGGGTGGTTTCCTCCCCTGAAGAACAGATCAAACTGAAATCAATGGGGCAGCTAAAGGGTATGGAAACCATATAAGATGCCCAATCCTTGTGAACTACAAGGATCATGGATGCTTGACCAACAACCCAGGAGAAGCAAGCACTTTTTTTTCAGTTTCTACATTACTCTAATGACAAAAGGAGGGAGTTAGTTAAATCTCCAAAGACCATATTGGACTTGAACTTAGGACCTCCTATTTGGTGATTTGATGTTCTATAACTAAGCTACTTTTTCTCTTTGTGATTCAAAGTGCGGATTGTTCTTCTAAAACTACCCCTCCCTCCCCCTTAAGCCACACTTGTGCTTGGGGCTCCTAGCCTGGCTCTCATACCATGTTAATTTCCACTGACAAGCAATGACTTGAACCAGAACTTCACATTAGTTGCTAGCATCTTCAGGCTCTACACTGAGCCACTAGCCCCTTTATGACCCAAAGTGTATATTATTTCTCCAACAATCTGAACATAGAAGGCAGCTCAAAGCTTATTACCCAAGCAGCTAGATAGGTCAGTGGTTAGAATTGAATGCTTCATAGAATAGTCAAGGATATCAACAGCATAATCAGTAACAAACCTAATCATAAGTTGCAGCACATAAGATGAACAGGTAATTGACTTGCTGATTGCTGCTACTTTTTTCTATGCACTGGCAAGAACTCAAACTTAGAACCTTTCATTTGCTTTTGGGGCACTCTACTATGTGTTGTACTACTGGGCTACTTGTCTCTTTACCATATGATGTGTAGATTGCAGTTCCAACCAATTACAATTACCTGAAACTTAAAAGGGATAGAATTTCGGTCCAAAGACAGCAGAAGAAATTACACATACAATCTTATGTTCTTGCATATCATCAAAAATGAACAATGGAATGAAAGGGGGATTTGATGTAAAAGACATTGTGCCTCTCCTTTATCAAACATTTAACAGATCATCAAATCTGAGAAACTTTGTTACATCCCAAATTGTGACATTACAATTTACCATTACTAGATAGAGTAAATGAGAATTCTGGAGGTGAATTAATGATGCTTGTACCTTGTTTTCAATATGAATGTTGTTTCATTTGATGTTATTCTTGGTAAAATACTGCATTAAAGAGAATAAAAGGTTATTGATTCGTGAATAATCTAAATTTTGAAATGTTTCATGTACTCTGCTTTGTTTTGAGCATATGACTCCCGTTGTCGTGTCATGATGTGCAGGAAACAAGTTTATACCTCCAAGTAGAGGAGAGATATCACTCGGGGAGGAACTTGGTCGGGTAAACAGTAACAAGTACCAATTGGGCATACACACACATACTATAGACTGAGTAAGATAAGTCTTTGTTGAAGTAAAGGGTAAGTCATCCGTAGGCTTGTTTAGTATCATTAGGAGTCGTATCTACTTCTGAATGTGAAAACAAGTGATGCTTGCCAGTATAACCTTATGTGGAGTAATGTTTCTTGTTAGAGGTGGGCATGTGTATATGTATGTATACATATAAATACGGTATGTACAACTGTCCATAAGTACATTCATGTCGACACAACATATTAGAGCAGATGGACATGCCATACGTGTGTATCGATATAAATGTATTTATGAATACTTATACATAAAGGAAATATACAAGTATATATACACATATACGTACCCACAACTAACCAATTGTATGAGTTTATTATAACGATATTGCCTCGGAAATTACATATAAACATATTTATACATATACATGAGTACGTATAGTGAAAGTACGCTGACTGACTCGCAGTATACGTACATATAATTTAAAATGTAAATGTATATACATGTATAGGTGTAAAGGTAAATATATTTATATATTTAATATTATATTAAAGTGCGTATATAATATAGTCTTTACAAAATATAGATATGTATACGATATTATTTAAATTATTAATTTAAATAATTATACATAAATATATAATGTAAATTAAAACTATGTTATATAAATACTTTAATATAATAAAATATATATAGATGTATTTAATTAAAAGATTTGAAAATCAAATGAAATTTAATTCAACATTTTATTAAATATTCAATAGAGAAATGAGACTAAATCGCGAATTTGGAAAAATGACGTTTTTCTCTAAAAAGGAGTATTTCTTTGAAATCGAATTATTTTGACTTCAATATTGAATTTAATATCATTGTCAAATGCGTCATATATTTCCTGTTGGACTATATCGAAATTGTAAGAGTAAAATAAATTCGAAAAAAAAAAGAGTTCAGGCCATTAAAAATGGCGGAAAGAGTAAAAACGCGCAGGAAGAATCGCGCGACTAGGGCCAGGCGACTGAAAACGGCCGAGTAAATTCGTGCTTGGCTAAAATGGAGATGTGGACTCCATACAACCTGGGAAATAGTCTTACATTAAACCAACGCTTATCCATCGTTGTTGAATCACGCTAAAACCAAGTGGTGTCACGATTTTACAAACTTGACATGTGCGAAATGAAAATATCTCACTACTGTCAGTTAATGGACGTCGAAATCCTCTCCACAGAGCAACACGTTTCTCCTTTGAAGCATTCCAAGCTCTGTTGGCAGCACAGATGCCATAAAAAGGGGAAATAGTTAAGATTTCCAACACTATATAAAGCCTGCGAATGTTCACTCATAACACACGAAAATACAAATCAGTAATTCGTTCTGTTCATTCAAGAGTGAAGAGCATTTTCTGTTGAGAAGGAATTTATCAATTTGAGAGCATTATTTGAGTATTCGTCATTAGTTAAGAAAGACTTAGTCTTTAGTTTGTTAAGAGAGGTATTCTGTAGTGTTGAAAGAAGCATTCTCAGTGTCTGAGAACAGCAGCTTGAAACTGTTAATAGCTGAGCTAGGAATTCACTAACACAGTCAGCTGGAAGTCCTGTTGGTGGTAGACTGGAGAAGAAGAATTCTCTTATTTCAACCAACTGAAGGAAGCTCGTATCAGGCATGTTAATTATTGTCTTAATTATGCTTACTGCTGTTTTTGTGTTCAAAACTTAGACTGTTTCATGTCTTTTGATTACAATGAATAGAGAGAGAAGATTGGTGTTCTTAGTAATAAATATCTAAAGGATAAATGTTTATCAGCAAAGATAATTTGTGAAATAAGATGATAATTGCATGTTCTCTTCTATTAGTTTTGCATTCATTAATGTACGGATTACATTAGGCATCGAGAAAACTGAGAAAACTGCAATTATTTTATTGACTCCATATATGGAGTATATGCTTGTACATAGCTAATTAATACTAGGAATGAATCGAGAGCAATTAATAAGCTACAGATTACAACTAGATACAAGTTAACTTAGCCAAGTTAATGAACCTCCTAGGATGAGAGTATCCTGTATAAGGGAGTTAGTTGTAGGTACTTATTAAAATGATCTCCATTCTAGTAGTTAGACTGTTGTAGGAAGTCTAGGGTACGGACTACCCCAATAGATCAACCTACGCATAGTGTAAGAAAGCCTTAATGCAAATCGGCCCTGAGTAGTGCATATGATAAATGACCTTCATTCGAAGTACTGAATGATAATACTTTGGCCAAAGTAGTGAAATGTACAACATCCACTTAGGTGTGAAATAGTTGAGACTACACTGTCAGTTCATTGTGATCCCGAAGTACATACTAATTCAAGAGTTACCGTACACACAGGACCTAGTTATGTAGGAACACAACACTATGCTCAGTTGGTAATCATTAAAGGATACCCCCCCAATCTCTTCTTCGAAGGGAGGGCCATCTATCTAATGATAGGTGTGCGGGGGACCGCATTATAAGTCTGTGGTTGGCGGAAAAGCACCCGAGTGATGTTTCTCCTCCTCAGCAAGCGGCCGATGTACCAAGATTTGAAAGGACAGACTCCTGGACCTTCTTACTACTATTTGTTCTAAAGCTCATTGGAGCTATGTTAGTTAAGGTATGTATTCTTGTTTCATGTACTTGTGAAGTTATTATATTGAGATGGAATCGTTACTGTAAATTGATAAAGCAACATGTTCATGTATTATCAATAAAGAAAAGGAAAATTTTTATTGCAATGACATGATTAACACGTTTACATACTTGTAGGATGTAAATTATGAAAATTTTAATTTTACCAAAGGGTCGGGTTGTTACAAACTTTTACTGTGTTATCTCGAATAACTTTGACAAATGTGTCTTCAGTGAAAAGCTTTGTTCTGAAACCTTGTATTTATGATAAATGGATAGTGGACTCATTTCTTCATAAAATTGATTATTTCGGAACTGCTTTGGCAGCTACAAATAGCTTGTAATGCGCTGAAATCTCCTTCCTGCCATTGACAAGCAGCTTTTCTTTGTTGAAGTTTCTTCTTAGAGAATGTATAGTATTGAGTTTTTTAGCTCAGTTTGGAACTTCTGCACAGCTTCAGTGTGAACATGCAAGTAGTTTGAGTTATTTCTATTCTATAATTCACTCAAGTGATAAAGTAAAAATCTTGTATTTAGTTAATAAGTCAAATAAAGTGGGAGAAAACACTAATGATTTAGACTTATCTTCCATGTCATCTCCTGCATGAGATAAGAATGCTATTCTTGGAAGATTAGACTTTTTAGCTGAATAGTATAAAGATAGATGCAAGATAGAAGTTTAATAACTCAGTACAGTGTAAAATTCCATGCAACTGTTAGTTTGACAGTCGTGGAGGTTTCCTTGTAAGCTTTTGAAAGAATGCAAAACAAATTTCAAGGTGTAAATTGTTTGTGTACTTGTGTTCCTTTCTGCAATTTGAATTTCAATGAATTGTGTGGTTAATTCAATGTTTTCAAAGCATTATGTATTTAGTCAATGTGATTGGAATTTTTCACATGGTATCAAAGCCAAGGGGCAGGGACCAAAAGCACAGGTTGATTTGAAGAATAAAATTGCAAAGTTTTGGTCTTAATTGGTGGCCAGAAAAGAACTGAAATTTGCACTGGTTTATGGATGAAAATCACAGGAATTTTTTGGTGAGAAACTGTGTTTTTGTTCTCTGTAAATCGCGAGCAATTTTAATGATAAAGTGCACTTTTTTTGTGAGAAAATTGCACAATATTTCAGGTAAGACCATGAGTATTTTTATTTATAAAATTGTGGACTTTTTTCTGAAAATTGCACTGGATTTTTCCACGTTAAAAATCGCATGGGGACTTATCAAACAGTGGCACTTTGATTTTTTTAAGTTTGAGTCAATTTTTTGCAGAAGTAAATAAGCGACAAGCATATCTTTCTGCATCAGAAAGGCTTTTTTTGTGCTTATTTTGGCACAAAATTACTAGATTTTGCAGTACCAGTGATGCAGGAGCATCCCGGGAGAAAAAACAATCGGCATCACCCAAAAATAATTTTGGTTTGTTACTTTCAGTTTTGGTCTGAATTGTGTTTGTTGTACATTTCGAGTTGGTGGTCAATTTCCTGAGTCCAATTTAATCCCAGTTTCGATGATCAATTTTGATAGAGATTGGGTGACATTGTTGTCATTGATTGACAAAATGTCATATTGTGATTTTATAATTCAAGTTCAATTTTCATTGTCAATGAATTTATGCTGGTTCCAGAAGATTGATTGTTACGATGATTGAATTATTATTCTTTATCTCACTCGCATAATCTATTCCTATTTTGTTTTCTTGATCAATTGACTTCAATGAAGTCATTTGTTATTCTGATGAATAGGCAGCAGATGGATATGGGGAGTCATTGAAATTCAGAAGAGTAAATAAAATGGAAACCTCAATTACCATTTTAAACTATTCAAAATTTGTGCAAAAATGACCAAAAGGCCATGGTATCAAGGATAAAATTTGCAAAAGAATATTAAGGGTCACGTGGGAGAGGAGTCTCTGCTTTAGGAGCGTGAGAAGTTTAAAAGACCAAAAAAATAGAAGTGGCACACCATTTTTGAATAAGATATATATTGCAGATTTGGACAGGAATGCCAAGAGGTCGCAGCCCAGAGGAACAGCTGCGTGAATATAAACTAAACATGAAGTAAAGGATGGGAGGGGCACACTAGTCTGAAAGAAGATATAATGAATGAATGCAGATTTGAGGAGTGGCGCCACACAAACAGGAATGTGTATGCACAGTCAATGGGAAGAGGAGAATGCAAATTGAAGAAAGATTTTAAAAATGCAGATTAAGAGGGCAGAATAAGCTGCACACCATAAGAGCAAGATAATAGCTACTAAAAGTAATAAAAAATGTGTGCTGTAGAAGGTAGACAGGGGCGCACCAAATACATATAGAATTAATGAGCAGAGAAGAAGAATTAAAGAGGGGGATCCCTAGACAAGAAGAGAATGAGATAGGCCGCATTGTATGAAATGAACATGCAGAATGAAGGAGGAGAGTGCAGTAAATGGAGGAATATGATGTGTAGAGAAAATGGAGAATAGGCAGCAGGAATAAGACCCACAGTTTGGTATAGAGCGATTGCACCAGAGAGTGGTGAAGAACAACCAAGAGGTAGTTAATTTAATCATAGTGAAACAGAGGAAGTATGGAATTGATGCAGAAGGAGTAAATAAATTGCACAAAGAAGAAGGAGAAGTGATGCAGATCAAAGAGGATTCCTGAACAGAGAAACTGACAAAGTGCAAATTGCATTATGTATGTAAGATTGTGAAAATTGGTCTTATTAATAAAATTGAAATTGCCACCAATTCATTCAATAGATTTCATTTCTTTTATGAGACTATGTGATATCCCCGATTGATTGGGATAATTGAAGTTGCCACCACGATTTAGTGAAATTTTGAATTCGATTTTAATTGACAACTGGAATTGTCAAGTCAACTTGTTGTTTGACTGCGGAAATTAAGACTGGAAAATTTTTTCGTTTGCATCAACTAGCTAGTGGCAACCAAGGTTTCATAATAGTACAGCTGGGGTTTGAACCAGTGCCTAAGGTTTGTTAGGACAGCAAATAGGCTAGGGTTTGCAGAGGTAACTGAGGGTTTGAAAAGTGTGTTTTTAAATCTTTGAGAAAATTAATATTTCCAGATTTGCAAGTTTGTTTTTTTATGGAAAAAATATTTTAATGGTGTCACCTAGTCTCCATTTCAAGGATAGGTTGGGTGGCATGACACATTAAATTTCCTGGATGGCACGGCACATTAAATTTCCTACCTTGGAAAGTCAGGGTGAATTTTTTACTCAAAAAAAACGATCTTTGGGAAATTGTAGCTCTACCTACAAATCCACAAGATTTGGCAATTCATAGAAAGAAATAAAGTAAAGCCAAACAGATGATCCTAGATGCGGTTAAGGAATCCTCAGTTGTCAGAGAAGAAAACAACCAAGGAGATGTTTGACACTTTGGTTAGTCTTTTCCAAAGTGAAAACATTAACAAGAATATACTATTAAGAAACAGACTTAGATCCATAGAGATGTCTAGTATGGTTACTATTACCAATTACCTGATGAAGGTCACCCGGCTTCACAACTAACTTGCAACAGTCAGGGAAAAGGCAGAAGATGCAAAGCTAGTAAACTTAGCTTTAAACGGGTTTTCATCTTCATTGTATGCTTTTTGTTCAAGGCATTTATGCCAACGAAAAGCTTCCTTCCATTGAGAGACTACAGGATGATACTATCCAAGAGGAAACTCGGATGGATTCAAATGCCAACAAGAAAGGTGTTAATGAGAATTCAGCTCTCTTTGGACAAAGCAAGGGAAATAAAGGAAAAGGTAACGACAAGGATAAGAGAAAGGATGAGGAAGGATCCTCATAGTCAAGGAAGAAGGATTTGAGTCATATCAAGAGCTTCAGTTGTCACAAGTTTGATCATTATGCATCAAAGTGTCCAAACAAGAAGAAGAACCAAGGTACGCAGCAGCAACATGAAATAGCAGCCTCTTCAAAAACTTAGATGAATGAGTTTGGTGCTGAGTTTGAGATAGATTTCTCAATGGTATTACTTGGTTTGTGGATAGTGGTGCCTCTAGGAAAATGACATCAACCCAACAGTATTTTACCATACTGGAAAAACATAACAAGTTGAGTTTGGTAATGATGCCAAATATCCAGTGGCGGGAATTGGTATAATTCCTTTTCAATTACACTAAAGTAACTCTTTGGAGTTTGACCATTTTTTGCTTGTTCCTAGTCTCAAAATAAAATTGCTTTCAATTTAGATAATGAAGGATAAGGGCTTTGTAGTTGAATTCAAGGATCAGCAAGTTCTTATTAGCCGAAAAATCTAGCCCATTTATAGCACAAGTTACAAGGGTTAGAGAAATCAACCTTTATAGGCTACAGGGTAAACTAGTTTCAACTTTAGTTCATAATAGTGATAATCTATGTGAATTATGGCACAAGAGAATGGGGCATCTACAGCATGCAACATTACATATTATGGGGGAGATTGTCACAAGACTTCTCCAACTCGGTATTGAACAACAAGAAGTTTGTAGAGGATGCACACTTGGCAAGTATGCCAAGGCTTCTTTCTCAAGCAACAAGCATAGGTCTGAGGGGGATTTAGACTTAGTGCATTTAGATGTTTATGGACCAATGTCAATAGGATCAATTGTAAGAAGTATGTACTATGTTTCCCTCATTGATGATTCCTCTCACAAGATGTGGATCTATTTCTTAAAGACCAAGGACAAGGCCTATAGCAATTTTCAAGAGTTCAAAGCTCTAGTTGAGAATCAGACAAGGAAGAAGATCAAGGTCATGAGATTGGACAATGGGAGAGAGTATACCTCCAAGGAGTTCAAAGGTTTATGCACAAAAGCAGGGACAAAGAGAGAGTTTATAGTTTCATACAACCCACAACAAAATGGGGTTAATTGATCAATCATAGGGGCTAGGGCTGCTAAGGCCATGATTCATGACCTAGACTTGTCAATGTTTCTTTGGGCAGAAGCATGTCTTACAACAGTTTACATACAGAATAGATGTCCTCACATGATCTTCGAGGACAATACGCCAAAGGAGACATTTGGTGGTGTGAAGCTAGAGGTGGGTCATTTTCCCATCTTTGGTTATCCCGTATATATCAATATACCTATAGAGAAGAGGACAAAATTAGAACCTTCCAATGGGAAGGGTTTATTTGTAGGTTACAAATATAGTGATACTTCAAAGTCCTACAAGTTATACATTTCATAGCTAAGTTGTAGTTACTAGGGATGTCAAGTTTGAGGAGAACTTTGCATCCAAAAAGTCTCAAGAATTCATTCTCATAATAGAGGATGAGAAGCAAGAAGCTTTGAGGTTGAATCTCCAAAGATTCTAGTTGTTTCCAATTCAAGTCAACAACCTTCAAGTAAGGAGGGAGAAACTTTGGCCCCTTCTTCTTCATCTATGTTTTGAACAAGCATTGAGAGATGCTCAAGAGTATGTTGAGGCTCCTAGGAGTGCATTCAAGGAGAGTAGGAGTGCATTGGTGAGTAACATCATTGCATCTTCCAACCTCCGGGAAGCAATGGATCAACAGCTAACTAATATTCTAACTGAGCCCTTAACAAAAGGGAAGTTTGAAGCATATAAAGACAAACTTAGATTGGTACAGATTTCCTTCCATGCTAAGAGGGAGTGTTGAGTTTTTTAGCTCAATTCAAAACTTCTACACAGGTTTAGTGTAAATGTGCAAGTAATTTGAATTATTTCTATTTTGTAATTCATTCATGTGATAAAGTGAAAACCTTTTATTTAGTTAATTAAGTCTAATAAATGTGGATAAGCACTAATTTTAGACTTATCTTCCAAGGCATTTCTTGTGTAAGATAAGAATACTATTCTTGGGAGATTAAATCTTTCAGCTGAAGAGCATAAAGATAGATGAAAGATAGAAGTTTAATAACTCAATACAATGTATGAATTCCATCCAACTATTAGTTTGATAGTTGTTGAAATTTCCTTGTAAGCTTTCAAAGGAATGCAAACTAGATTTCAAGGTGTAAATTATTTGCATACTTGTGTTTGTTTCCACAATTTGAATTTCAATAATTTGTGTGATTGATTCAATGTTCTCAAAGCATTAGGTAATTTAGTCATCGTGATTGGAATATTTTACAAATAATATTTTTTTTAGACTACAGGAATCAGTCGAGTATTCGTCCCTCTATAAAATGCAATGCATATGGTAAACTTTTTTCACGTGACCGGTGACACTGGCGCGACACACCCTCCAATACCACGGGGATGGTGGGGAGACTAGATCTCATTACCTCTTGCCTACAACAAGATGCTTTAGCCAATTTTACATATAGTATTGATTGTATCTACTATCTAGTATTTAAAATTTAAATGATTGTCATTGAGAGTTTCTTTTCAAAATCAGGTTTAAGAGTGGACTTGCATGCAATTCACCCCATAGGTTTTCAACTTTTTCCTAGTGCACTATGGTTGAATTGAATTATTTACTAACAATTATTATGTATTTTTTAATGATCTTTTCTTAATTTTTAAAGTATTTAGTAGTAGATAATAAGTTAGAACTTTTTCAAATAATTAAGAATTCTAAATTAAGTATTTCTTTAGGGTCTATCAAGGTGAGTTTATTGCTAAAACCTATGAGACAACTAAATCATATAGAATTTTCAATTTTGAGATCTAAAGATTTATTACTGTTTATAATCCATATCAATTTGACCAACCATCCCTCTCTCATTTCCCCTTCACAACTTTAGTTTAAATTTACCTAAACACTCCATCCTATTTGGATTTAATTGGGTTTAATCTCAAATAAGGGACAATGCTAATCTACCTCCATTGTGGCAAGCAACTCCCACAATCATCATCTAGAAAGAGAGGATTTGTTGCCTTTTCAATGATATTTTTATTTTGAGATGTCCAACGCCTCCTTCAGAAAGAAGAATATGAAGACTTTTTGGGGAGAAATGACATCTATCCAAGGCAAAATCAATCAATGTCTCTCATAATATGTGTTTGTGACACCAATAGAAGATTGTTTGCTTGCAAGATGGACTTCCCCACCCCTTTGGTTCTAAAAAATTAATTTTGAAGGAGCATCACAAGGAAACTAGGGCCTAAGGGAGATGGGGTGTTATTAGGTGCCCGTTAAGCTCTTTAGATTTTCATTAGTGTTTTTTCATTTCTATTAGGATAGATAACAAAACTTTGGATGCAAATTGTTTATTGTGGTTGAAGGTTTTAAGATCTCACACCTATTGGGGGTCAGCAAATTGGTAATTGAGGGTAATTCTATGATAAGGATAAGAGTTTTCAATTCTAAAGGCCTTAAGAATTGGAATTTGAATGCCATTCTTGCTGAGGCATTTTTCTTGACTTCGACTAGAAGTTGTCAAATGACATGGTTGCTTCCAAGTGTGGAACAAATCTGCAGAAAGTTTGGCCAATCATGACATCATCGTAGACATCCCTCCCCATTGACCCCAACCTGGCTTGTTGAAATGAATTTGAGGCGTTCATCCTCAATAAGATCTTAGCCTCATCAACTTCATAAAAGCATGCCAATATTCCATTACTCCTCACCCATTCATGCAAATGACTCATCTTGCTTACACACTCAACATCAATTTACTTGTAATGGATTCAAAACACTACCATTCGTCCTAATGATTTCTAGTGTACGCAGAAAATATTTCATGCCTATATAATTAGGCTTCCTCCTCAATTTCACCACAATTTCATGTGCCCTTCTTTAAAGGTGTGTTTGCCACCAAAATTCATGTGTGCAATGAAGAAGGATGAGAAGTTGTTAAGAGGATTATGTGCACAAGCTATGCAAAACTTTCAACATCTTTGACACCAATGCTTTGAGTTTTATACAATCAATCCTAGGTGCTAATGTGTTCTCTTCTAAACATGACCCAAAGGTCATGTATAAGTTTTTCATGAGGCACTTCTATTGCAAAATCAAAAACCCATCTGCCTTTGATCTCCTGCTGCACCTCTTTGTACCTGACAATGATTTGGACTATGCATATTCAGATCCTAACTCTTCCACAGTGATGCTTCCAAAGGAAAACATTTGGCTTTGGAAACAAAAATGGTTCTTAGAAAAGGGTCTTGATTCGTAATTCACACGACTAAATAGTTCTAGCATATGGACCCCCACCAGATCTAGAGTCCTCTCTTCCAGCTTCTGTGCAGGCTTGGTTGATGATGGAGTTATTTTATTTATCCAGCTGCAAGGAACATGGGTTTCCCTATGAAGGAAATGGCCATGTCATGGTGAGTAAATTTTTTATTGATGGGGTTAGGGAAAATAAGTACATAAATAATAATTACAAGTGAATAATATTATAATTCTAGACCACATCTTTGCAATACAAAATTCTATTATTTTTATGACAATTGAATGTGTTCCATTAGAAAGCTGAAGTGAACCATACATAACATGTAGAAGTACAATCACCCTCCGCAATAATCAAATATCCTTTCTCAGTATACTATTCACTTTAAAAGCATCTAACAGAAAGTTTGCCCAAAATAATGATAAAATTCAGCTTCTTGAATGGGGTAAGAAAAAATGGCAAAAGCATTAGGGATTTCATAACAAATGCCATGGGTTCAAATCTCAACGGTCATGATGACATGTTCAATTTACCTATAATGATCCATGGAACTTATTGGGTGCAACATACATAGAAAAAAATCTGAATGCAAGCCCAAAGTAGATTTGACAAAAGAGAAAACCCTTGGTCATGCCAACAAAGTTGATCCCTAAAAAAGGTAGCTGAATTAACAAATAAAATACAAAAGTAAAAAATGGCAAATTTTATTTGAGCCTACAGGGAAACTTGGCAACAATAACCGGGAAGAAGAAACTAACCTCAAATTGTTTGGAGTCAAAATACTTTGGACTTTGAAGCAATTACAACTAAAATTAAAATTAGGGCATATCCAAAACATAGTGAACCTTGAATAGCAATTTACGAAGATAGAGCTAAAACATACGTATGATATAGAAATGGCATGGTGAACTCCAAGAACTGAAAATTTTGAAAATCTAACAAATGCGGGTATAAGTTTAAAAGAACAAACTAGTCAAATGGGGTGAACTCAAGTAGCAAAAGCACTGGGTCTTTCATAATGGAGCCTTGTGTTCAAATCCCAGAGCACGTGAAAAGGTTTTTGAGATTGAGAAAGGTACTACATCAAACGTGTCGATTCCAACAAGCAAGGCCACATTCAAGTATCAGGTAAATTTGAAGAGTGAGATACACTTGGTTGTTTCATTTAATTTAACTGTTACTTCATCGGGCGAATTTACCAAAAAGAAATAAAAACATCTACCTATGCAAATTGGTAGAAAATGTTTTAGTAAGATGAGATCAAGTGGTTTAGATTTTAGAATATTGGGATTTTCATAATGGAGCCCCAAGTTTAAATCACCGGGAGATGTAAGTATTTAAATTAAAGTAAAATATAATATCTAACTTCCGAAGCGCAGTGCAACCCAAGAAACAAAGCTGGGTTCGAGTCCCAGGTGAGTTCAGCTCAAGGAATAAGGTATAGCGAAAAAACTAAGGCAACTAATCAAAACGGTAAACCGTAAAAGCAATGGGGCCTTATTCCGACTCCCCAGTTCCGAATACCCAGATTCAAATCACTGAGATACATGAAAAAGTGTTTGACCTGAATAAATTACCGGAATGAAATTTGTAAGTGTGGTCATCCCAATGAACAAAGCATACCCTCTACCAGGTAAATTCGGTAAATTTGACCAAGAAGATAATACTACTATCAGTGGCATGCAACCGAAAGGTTATCACTACAAAGAGAATTAACAAGAGCAAATAAAACAAATACACGATAATTAATTTTAGAAGACATAAACATCAACATGACTAAAATGTTAATTCCATAGTAAATTCTTTCTAACTTGTTTTCTGAAAAAGAAAAAATAATAGAACAAATAAATGTCGGTGCATTCAAATACTTACGCGATTCCTCTGAATCTCCCTTTGATCTTGGATTGTTGAAATAGCTTTTCGCGGTGATGATGTTTTGAGATTATCTCACCAACCAATCTTAATAATATTATTTTTACCTGCTTTTTTCTTCTTGAGTAATGGTCGCTGCAAACAAGAAAAGGGCAGAAGAAATTTGAAATGCAGTTGTATAGAAAGAAGAAATTGAGATTTACAGTGAAGTTTAAGGGTGAAGTATCATTCGCGGACTCTGCCCTCACTGCAACACTTGCAGATACTAGCTAATTGTCGAATAAAAGTAGGCGTTGGATGTATTGTTTTTAAATCTCTAAAATTAATCGGTTTAGTTGTGTTACGTGAGTAAAAAGCTAAAAAAAAAATATGGAGTAGCCCTAAATTTGATAAATACCACATTGCAGCCCAAGTTGACTGTGTCTTTTAAACTTCTGTAATTTGCTCTTAATCAACGCCCAAAAAAACCCTAAATTTGGTGAGGTTTATGTATTCGAATTAATTGTATGAGTGTATTTTTTAATATATTTGAGTTGAATTCAATATTTCTACTAGTTTTAGATCGTTTTGGGCTAAAACTCCGTTATATCGTAGTCAGTAAAAGTTGATTCTTAGGTTTTTTTTTTCCCCTTGGAACCGAGTTTAGCCATCGACGGATACAAAACTTGTTTACTCTTAGCTTATTTTTAGCTAGGTAATGTTGAAAATGTATAGATATTTAATTTAGTGTCTAATTTTTTTTTAAGAGAATTTGTAATAGAGTGAGTGGATGAAAAAAAATTAAATATAAATTTGATAGTCATTTATGTTTTTTTTTGTTTGAAGTCTGATTGTAGGTGTTTATATATACAAAATTTGTATAGTCATGTCAAGTTTCATTTAGTTTTGCATTTATTTTGAGAGAATAGCTCGATATATTTACATATTGACAAATGACACAATATTTTGTAAAGTCAGGCTCCTTGTCCTATGTTATTACTCTTCCATTTACACACATTCCCACATCATTTATCCATACTTTATACATATTTGCCCACACTCTCAAATGTTACTCATTTGTTGTAGTGCCCCAAACTAAAATGTTTGATAATATTGACAATAACCTAAATTCATGCACCTTATATTTCTACATCTATAGAGTCATTTTTTGTAGATATCATATTCCCTCTCATACATGATGATGTGATGCATGACAATCAATCTTCCACATCTTATATTTTATTTTACTCATATATCTCATGAAGATGTCATAACTTGTATGAAACATCTTTAATTATTCAAACAAATGGTAGTCGTGATGCTACACCTTTTTATTGCTTACATGATGACATTATAGTCATTGGTAAAGAACTTTCACAAAATGATTATGGTGGTAGTACAAATACTTAAACCATTCATGCTTGCTACTTATGGGTGTTTAGATGATCATATATTATTGGTTGGTTAGCTTATTCTTTTTTAACTGGTAAAGTTTTGTAATGGTTTAATTCCTTATTTGATTTACTATTTTTTATGAATGAGGTACGGATTATTAATGCTCTTTTTTCTAAAGCTAGTGCCTATATAGGTAGCATGAACATGGTGATCCATTCTCATGATTTAACTTTTGATCATGCTATCCATATGGCTACACATATGCTAAACTTACTTTTCAACATGCATGTGGATATTCTAAGCATAGAGGTATTGCATTCAAAAATAAAATTAAATAGCACAGATAAAGGGAAGAGAAGCATTGACATAGTTGTGAGCTCAAAACTCCCTCATTAGATAAGATAGATCACATAGGAACAAAGCATGTGCATCAAGATATTAGTATTATTCATTATTACACACCCTACATTGAGATTGTGCATGACATAAAAGAAAAACTACTTACTATGGGAGATGATTACGTGCTTATAGATATCATTACTTCCACATTCTATGATTTTTGATTTATGTTCTTGGTTTTATGTTCTAATTTAACATGTGGATGATTTAAATATGCCTCAAGTGTTGCTTGTTTAAACAAATGACTTTGAACATGTGTCATGTTGTTCATGTCACTTATTCCTTGTGCTTTGTACCACTTGTATTTTAGCCAATTTTCTCAAGCAATTTATTTTATGATCACCCTTTCCCACTCATCCATTTCCCTTACATGTCCTTACACTTTCTTCCCTTTGATTGTGCCTTATTTTTTGTACTTCATATGCTCATTTCACCTTCTATATTTAGTTCCATGCTTACCTTCCCCTCTAAACCTTATTGACATGTTTTTTTCTTATTTATTTCAATATCTTGATATTCTTTTACTCTTTATATGTTTTCCATACCACTTGATCATTTAGTTGTCATCTTTCTCCTCCTCCTTGTACACCCCTTTGTTTGTTCCTTACCATGATGGTTTTCTTGAGATTTTCCATTCTTATATTACTCTTCTATGATCCATACTATATGACACTTATCACATGCATGTGACCTTTATCTTATATTTATTGATTCCTTCTTATGATCCTATCTAACCATATCATATACTCCTAGAGTTATCTTACTTCATTAGGAGCATCGTGCCTTCCCCATTCTATGTTGATCCTTCAATTACATATTCTACTAATTTGTGGCAACAAACTATTTGCATGTACCTTCACAATCACATCATTGCTTCACATTTATCTACACCTTCCTACATATCTATCAATATGAACATTTAGCATTTTTGGCAACTAAGGCTCAAGTTACCTCATTATCTAGGTTATTATGTGTTGAGTGTGACCTTATAATGTTTTGAGAGCATATATATTGAATTTGTATTGATATATCACACTCCTACAGTTACATTTTAATCCTAGATTACATTAGGGGCATTGTTCCTTCCCCCTTACATCTTTCTCTTTCATTGTCATATCCTTATATCAGGGGTATTGTACCACCTCCCTTTACATACCATGTTACCATTGTCATATTAGGAGCTTCATGCATTCCTTAACGATGTTTCATCCCTACATCACTCTTAAAGCCATCTTTATTATTTTTGGGGACACAATAGCCTTCCTATTTCCACCAACTACATGTTATGTCATGTATCAAAAACTTTATCACCACTAGGGACCTGTCACCTCAACTATTGTGTATTCATGTTATCACATTAAGGTCACATGACTCTCTTAGTGCCTTACATTCATACACAAGTTTTTTTAGTCATTAATGGTCACATCACTATCTTCATTTTCCCATGTTGGGGACCACCTTTTTTATATCATCTCCAACCCATGTGCTTACCATGATTATCATTCACTATGTTTTACTTTCATTATATACGATGCATTTATTATAGTTATTTATTTACATTATAGAAACAAGAAAGGAAAGTTTGAAACTAATTGGTTGGGACCTGTTGACTTTTCATGCCCCCCTTAGATGACCCATCACTAATATCCGATCTGAGAGATCCTACATGGGCCATCTTGCATGAGTTTTCCTTTAAGGTTTCCTAAGTTGGCTAAGTCCCAAAATTTCAAGTTTTTGGACTATCTCTTACTCACTTACCTTGCATGCTTTCTTCATCGCTCTTTCTCCTTCTCTTCCTTCCCCTTTTTTCTTCCAAGTATTGAGTGTCATCCTTCAGCCTTACCCTTTACCCTTTACCGATTCCCTCTCTTCTTCCATTTTCTTTCTTTCTTCATCGACCTTCGAATTTCAACCTTCCCTCTTGCATCTTACCTCTTACCTTCAGAGGTAAGAGGTAAGTCTTTCCTCTGATCTCCAAAGGTCAGTCTTCTTCCTTCATTTTTTGTCATTCTTCATCCTACCTTTCAGGTGTTAGCCATCAACCTTCCCCTTTAACATCTTCTTGTCTCCCCGATAGCTTCCTTTCAAAAAATGACTAAGTGTCATGTTTTCGAGCTTTGGGGTTATGGCTTCCTCCTTACCTCTAAATTTTGGAGGTAAGCCTTCCCTCTTATCCTTGATATTTCATTTCTCTTTGTGGTTTCTTTATTTCCTTCTTTCTTATATGCACTTAGTAAGCAGTAGGCTCGACACTTCACCCCTAACAGTGTGCTTTGTTCGGGCCCTTGGACCATTGAATTCATATGTGCTTGCAGAGGTGTTTTTTCGGGCCAGACGCCCTGACCTTATGGATTTTGATGTGTTTTTCTAGGCAACATTTTGGATGCTTGATTTGACTTTTGAATGCCCAATTTTGATTCCTAATCTTCAAGGGCAACATTAAATGTGTCCTTTGACTCCTACAGGTGGATTTCATGGGCGGCCATGCTCATTCATTACTCTTTGTTGACTTTCTTGGTGGATATATGTCCTAATCATGATTTTCACAGGATGGCTCCATTATTACATGCATGGGATTCATTGCTAACCCTAGTTAGGGTTAGGGTTTAGGTTGTGTTTCTCAGTTATGCCTGATCTATAAAGGAAAAATATATATTCATTTAAAGGATTCTTCCTCTAGCTCCTCTAGGGTTTTTCTTTGGTAGACTTGCATTTTTTGCATCCCTATTATTGTAAAGATTGGCTTTTTTGCCTCTACATTAATGAAATTGATCAGGCTTTCCTCTTCTCAACTCTTTTGTTTTTGAGTAATTTATTACCCTGACATTTGAGTGTTTATTGTATTTTCATGCATGTATGTTTGTGTTTAATGGTTTATAGTTGTTGGTTTGAGAAACCTTGCTTTCCTTCCAGCGCCTTGTCAAATCCTAACCTTCTTGTATGCTTCTAGAAGTCGACCAAACAGAGAGTTGTGAAAGTCCCCTTGCCCCTCTTCAACGAGGTACTATGCAATCTTGTCCAATGAGAAACAACCTTTCCATCTTGGTGTATCACCTCCATCTTCCCTTTCATATTCTCCTTCTCCCTTTTTCCTTGTGAGTTGATAGTGGTAGGATTTTATGTGTTGGGTTGGACCAACACATTGCATTGGGATTGAAAAAGGAAACCAACCTTCTTCAGAAATTCGACCTCATACGCACAAAGGTCCCACACCTTGAGGTCATTTCCATTGTGTCATTGGAATGCTAAGCTTCGTGCCCAACAGGGTGCAATTTCATGTGACAACAATTTTGGCACATCTGATGGGACTACTTCTTTATGTTGAAGAATCTAGTGTTTTCTTCAATGCATTTTGCCTTTTGAGGCATATCTTCAAATGCCATGGTGACTCCATTCAAAATCAGTTGGTTCAAGTAGCCTAGTTTTATTTCATGCCATTGAGGAAGTGGTGCTCTTCAATGTTTCAACCTTTAGAGGCATTTTGCAAGCACCTGGTGACTCTACAACTCATTTGGATGACCTTTTTGGTATGTACCCAAAATCTTTGATTGGGAAACCCTTTGTTTTTTTTTTCAAAATTTCAAAGTGTTTTCCATGCATAAAAATGTCAAGTTATAATAGAAACCACATGTTTACTCCACCATTTCACGATAATGCCAATTTTGTTCCTCTGAATCAACAATATTAGGTTGGTTATACCTCCCATTTCATTGCACAGAACCTTGTTGTTGTGGGTTTTCAATATTTTCAAAATGCTAACCACCCACCCCACCCTACTCAAGCTTCTTGGATGCCTACACATTCCTATCATAAACCCAAAGAGGTTCCTTGTTGTTCCTCCCAACCCCAAAATGAGAGTGAACTCATGTCCATGGTGAAGGATCTCTTTAGGAAGATTGTTGAGCTTAAGGAGTAGCAAACATTTGACCTAAAACAGGAGGAGTGGGCTAATCAAGCCTATCAGGGGCAACAAGAATATTTCCCACAACATGACAAGCTTGTCCATCAAGCTCATTATTCACAGTAGCAAAATAAAGAAGCTTAATGGAGGTTTGAGCAACAATTGGAAGCAAAAAGAAGACAACAAGAGGAGTATACAACAAATTATGTTACTGCTAGGGAAGATAAAATCTATCTTTCCCTTGCTCTAGCACAAATGCTTGAGACTCAGGCGGCCCCTTGTGTGCCTAGTTTCAAACAAGCACCTCCATTTGTTCCAAAACAACCTGCAAAGGAGGAGGTAAGAAAGCATAAGTTTGTGAGTTTCAAGAAACCTAGCAAGCCTCTTGAAATTCAAATTAGTCCTCCTTTTTTTTTAGAGCAACCTATTGTGCAAGAGGTTTGCAAGAAAAAAAATAGTTTCGAGAATCCCAATCAGCCCCTTGAAACTCCAATACAACCTCTTGTGCCATCAGGCAGATCTTCCATGTTGGAGATCCTAAGTTTTGCAAGCCTCCATTCCTCACAAGTACCTATCCTTGAGGAGGCTCATCCTTTTACTCCTACTAAGCAGCCCCTTCCAAAGCTTCAACAAGAGTTTCAATACCCTTTTGACCATTTTGCTCCCTCTTTTGAAAGGAAACTCGCAACCATCTAATGACAATTTCCACATAACCCAAAAGAGAAATCTATGCAAATAAGTACTCTAAATCCACATGCAAGAGACTAGACAACATACCCATTAAAGATGACATAAGATATACCCTAGGAAAACCCTCAAGGGGGAAAAACCTAGCATCCAAAAGCATCCATCTTTAATGTATTATTCAACAATAAATATTACAATACATCTTCAAAGTCTCCGTGAACACCATTGAAGTAACAAGCCCTCTCCAAGCAATCCATGTGAACAAGCATGTAACCACGCATCCCATGCCATGCTTCAAACCCTCACAAACGCTTACAAGAGCTAACCTGCCAATTGATCAATCTAAGCAACTACCCTAGTGGTTGCTTTTATAGAAACAAGCTCCCACAAAACCACCAAGTGGTATTACACAAAACCATGAGATTACAAAATCATGTTCCCACATTTAATATTGGGCACTTTATTTAAATTATTTTCCCAATATTAAATAATTACATTTTACAACTCATAACTTATGTCCCAATGTTATATACAACATAAAGTGGCCTCGAAAATATTAACTCCTAGTGATACACATACTTCTAGACTCCCTAGGTGCATCATACACATAATAAATAAATAGTTACATTAAATACATTATGCAGGGTGTACAACACACCTTTTCCTAACATCTTTTCCTATTTCACTCTTTAAAGGTGGACTTGTGGTATGGGATCCTAATTGGTTGGAAGAACAGAGGAAGGAGAAGTTTTGGGCTAGGAGTGAAGGGGTTGTTGTTGAGGAGCCTTCATGTGCTCTTGGAAATGAGTGTCTTAGTTTGTTGCAAGAAAGAATTGAAGATGAAATAGTGTTGTAGCAACAAGACATTAAAAGGGTCAACAAAATTGATATAGTAGAGGAGTCAATCCTCTCATTTGATACCCTCCCTTATTTTGTTGAATATGAAGAGGATGTGTCAACTATACCTACACCAATTGAAGACTCCAAACATCTTGTTCTTGGCTTGATGGATGAAGATAACTCCATGGTTTTGGAGCAGCAACATTAGATGTGTTTAGCCCTTGTTATTATGGATGAAGATCCCCAATCTATTGAGCTTTGCAATTCTAAGGTGGAGGACCTCTTTTGGGATGTTATAGAAACCTTTTGTTCAGGTTTAAATTTCAAATAATCACCCACGAAAGAGGAGATTTGTGGGCAGCAACATAAGAGTAAGGAAACAACAAAAGGCGTAGCAACCATTGCATGCCAAGAGTATATTTCTGTTGCAACTAGCTTCCAAGAAGAAATTAATGCAAATAAGCAATTTGAAGAATTTAGTTCTTGAGTTGAAGTGTATCACAAATTTGAGGTATGTGTTGATGAAGTGTGCATCAATGCATGTAATCATGAGGTTTGTTGGTTTTCTATTGTCCCTGAATGTAGTAATGTTGAATATGAGGTATTCATTCAAAATGAATATGTGACCTTTGGAATTAGGGATAATGTGATTGAGTTAGAATATTTCACATGGAACCAACACGCTAAAAAATCCACCATTGAGCTACCACACATTTTTTGGGAGAGTGATGCTCTTGTTGCTCAATTTGATAGTATGCCCAAGCTTCAAAGTTTCTCTTTTGAGGTGCATGAGGAAGGTCTTCCTTATGCAAATCAAAAATCAAGTTTGGCATATTTTACATCACCATGTGAGCTGGAAGCTTTTTCTTTTTATTTCAGTTCATGCAATGAAGAGGTCAGTGATGGTGACATTGACCTATCCTTTTGTGAGGTGAGTTCTCTTCCCTCCATAAAAGGTTTGTTCTCGGATGTTGACCTTTCTTCAAAAAATTTCACCTATGCTGCTATATGTTTAGTTGAGACACTAGTGTTAGATTCATCTAACACTTGCATCATATGGTTCCATTGCAATGAAAAAATTTATAGTGAAGCGATCCTTCACCTTGCAAGTGTTTTGTGCAACTACATGCATGTTGGTAGCATTTTTCAGTGGTTGCAATTGGGTGAGGTTTGCAACTATGGTTTGAGGGAGATTAGCTCCTTCAAAAGGTTCCTCTTTTATAGAGGCAAGCTTCCATTCTTTGCTTTTTGTTAGTTTAATGTACATATTGTAAATATTTTCTTTCCATGAAGTGTGTTTGCACACCGTACATTCTCCTTAAGGGAACGTATGCTCTTAGCTTTCATGCTTTTCTCCAAGTGTTGCTACACATGTTTTGTTTTTCTTTGAGGGGGCCCAACTATTAAGTTTTACCCTCATGAATTTGTTCCCAATGGATCAATAAGGCCTTAGGATCCCATGATTAGCAGGTAATCATCCCACAGAAGTCACCAAAATGTTGACATTTCATGCCCCCCTTAGATGACCCATCACTAATATCTAATCTAAGAGATCCTACATGAGCCATCTTGCATGAGTTTTCCTTGAGGTTTCCTGAGTTGGCTAAGTCCCAAAATTTCAAGTTTTCAAACTGTCTCTCACTCGCTTACCTTGCATGCTTTCTTCATCGCTCTTTCTCCTTCTCTTCCTTCCCCTTTTTTCTTCTAAATATTTCGGTTGTCAACCTTCGGCCTTACCCTTTACCCCTTATTGATTCCCTCTCTTCTTCCATTATTTTCTTTCTTCATCGGCCTTCAAATTTTGGTCTTCCCTCTTGCATCTTACCTCTTACCTTCAAAGGTAAGAGGTAAGTCTTCCCTCCAATCTCCGAAGGTTGGTCGTTAGGTCCTTCATTTTTTGCCATTCTTCATCCTGCCTTTCGGGTGTCTCCCATCAACCTTCCCCTTTAACATCTTCTTGTCTCCCTGATAGCTTCCTTTCAAAAAATGACTATCATTTTTTTGGGCTTCGAGGGTATGGCTTCCCCCTTACCTCTGACTTTCAGAGGTAAGCCTTCCCTCTTACCCTTAATCTTTCCTTTCTCTTTGCGGTTTCTTTCTTTCCTTCTTTCTTCTATGTGCTTAGTATGTGGTAGGCCCAAAGCCTAACCCCCGATAATGTGCTTTATTTAGGCCCTTAGACCATTTAATTCATATGTGCTCACAGAGGTGTTTTTTCGGGCATGATGCCTCGACCTTCTTGTAGATTTTGACGTGTTTTTCTAGGCAATGTTTTTGATGCTCGATTTGACTTTTGAGTGCCTAGATCTGATTTATGAGCTTCAAGGACAACATTAAATGCATCCTCTAACTCCTACAAGTGGATTTCATGGGTGCCCATGCTCATTCATTGCTCTTTATTGACTTTTTTGGCAGATCTATGCCCTAATCATGATTTTCACAGGATGGCTTCATTATTGCATGCACAGGCTTCCTTGCTAACCCTAGTTAGGGTTAGGGTTTAGTTTGTGTTTCTCAATTATGCCTAATCTATAAAGGAAAAAAATGTATTGATTTTAAGGGTTCTTCCTCTGGCTCCTTTGGGGTTTTTCTTTGGCAGACTTGCATTTTTTGCATCCCTATTATTGTAAAGATTGACTTTTTTTCCTCTACATTAATGAAATTTTTTAAGCTTTCCTCTTCTCAGCTCTTTTATGTTTGAGTAAGTTATTGCCTTCATATTTGAGTGTTTATTGTATTTTCATGCATGTATGTTTGTGTTTAATGGTTTACAATTGCTAGTTTGAGAAACCTTGCTTTCCTTCCAGCACCTTGCCAAACCCTAACCTTCTTGTATTCCTCTGAAAGTTGACCAAACAGAGAGTTGTGAAAGTCCCATTGCCCCTCTTTAATGATGTACTATGCAATCTTGGCCAGGAAGAAACATCCTTTCCATCTTGGTGTATCACCTTCATCTTCCCTTTCATGTTCTCCTTCTCCCTTTTTCCTTATGAGTTAGTGGTAGGATTTAATGTGTTAGGTTGGACTAGCACGTTGCACTAGGATTGAAAAAGGAAGTTAGCCTTCTTCGGATATTCGACCTCATACGCGCAAAGGTCCCACACCTTGAGGTTATTTCCATTGTGTCATTGGAATGTTGAACTTCATGCTCAGTATAGTGCAATTTCATGTGACAACAAGACCTTTTGTCATTGTAACAAAATATGGTTTTGGAGCTTAGAAACTTGCTAGACATGAAGGAGAACCTTTGGAAGAGCCTATTAATAACATTCATCTTAAGAAGATTTATGCTTGAACCTCAGGGTATCCTAATAGTTTGTAAATACTATTCTCAATATTGCATATGCATTCCATTTCATCCCCTATTTGCATCTCATTCACCTACCATTATCCATTTACATGTCCTTTTATTGTCTGACATGGCTTGGTTCATATCTTTTTTTTTCATGTATGTTTTCCTTTGCCTAGTTGGAGGCAATTGGTGCCTTGACCTTGGTCTTGGGTTGGATTCTTGTATCTTGATATCATATGCAAATCCTAAAATATCAAGTTTCAATGATAATCAAGAGCAAAAAAATGTCAATTGTTGAGTTCAACCTTTGGCTTGCATAGCTTGTTGCCTATCTTTTGTTATCACTATAAAAAATGTTTTCATGTCCTAACAAAATTATCTTTTTAAGATGGGCATTATCAAAAAAAAATTAAGGTCCTAACAAATGTATCCTTCCTATAATGGACCTTATTTATCAAATTGAGCTTATCCTTTGGCAAGAGATATGTTGGTTATTGATTTTATTTCTTAGATGCTTTTCTTTTGATTTCTTGGTTTTATCTTTGCTATCCCATTTTCTCAATGAAAGTCTATCCTAATCTTCTTAGAGCATCTTGGGTCATAGAATGAGTGTCTTCTTTGGCATGTTTGACTTTATTTTGTCTCTTATTTGCTCAATGAAGGCCTATATCTTAATGTGGTTAGAGCAACTTGGGTTCAGACATGATTTTATTTCTTTTTATGTTTGTGTAGCATCATAAATTGTCACCCTTGACAATTTCACACTATGTTTTGTTCCCCCTTAAGTTATTGGAGCTAATTGAGCACTTAATTTCCTAAATTATATATTCCACAACCCATTTTAAAACACTTTCCAATCATTTTCAAGCACAAAACAAATGCTCCCATTTAATACTTTGTCCATATCTCCTTAAGTTTTAGAAAATAGATCTGAGACACTAGCACCTAGGGCGCCTATGTCCCCCTATTTTGGCTCCAAATTTAAATATGTCAGTGTCAAAATTTTATTTATTTAAAATTCAAATATCTAAAGTTAGCTGTCAAGATTTAACTTTTGATAAATTAGAATTATTGTGTATAAATACCTAGTTATTGCATCATTTGAAACCCATCTAGCAAGAACTAGCATGTTACACCCCGTCTTATTGATTACTGAGTTAATTTTACCTTCACAAGTAAATAAGATGATGAATGTAGGTCATATTTTGATATGTTTGATAAATGAATGGAATACTGAAATAGGAATTAAGATGTTATTGCTTTGAAGGAGTAATTATGTTTTATTGATGAAGTACAATGAAATGAATTTGTATTGCAATTTGAATACATTAATGTTTTATGATGTAAGTGTATTTTATGTGAACGTCTAACTACCTATGCAATGTA
Source organism: Sequoia sempervirens (assembly GCA_007258455.2). NCBI lineage: Eukaryota > Viridiplantae > Streptophyta > Pinopsida > Cupressales > Cupressaceae > Sequoia > Sequoia sempervirens. The sequence goes on along the minus strand of VDFB02321468.1, from coordinate 229,003 downwards.
TTAAGTTGGATGCAGGTACAGGTTCACGCCTTTGAAAGGGAGGGGAAGTATCACCCAGGAGAAGGATTTGGTCTGGTAACCCTTAATAAGCCAATATTGAGCTATCACACACACTCACATTCCAATTTTGTCTACTTGAGTCAAGTTAGTCCATGAATCAAGTAAGTGCCTTTGGTCATAGTCTTGAATTTTTGGAATAATTCAGTAGTCGTCCTTGATTGAGATAGAATGTTTTTGTGGATCGAATTAGGAGATTGAATGACTTTGATTTCATTGTCTGGTTTCTTGATTGTTCATAATCTAGTTGAGTTTTGATGGTGTGGGTGAGTTCTTTGTGTATTTACTAATCGATGAGTTATAAATATATATGCACTTCATGTGTGTGTGTATATATATATATATATCGATATAGTTGCTTATATATATGAGTTTAATTATCAAGGCAATGATATGTATATGTGTGTGTGTGCATATGTATTGACGAATATAGAGGTGTCCATATGAGCATATTAATACGTATATATATGTGCACGTGTGTGTACATATGCATTATCAATTTGTGAATTATGATAATATGATATATGCATTCGAATATCGAATGGTTCATTTAATGAACTTGTGAAATTATTGAGTATATATATATGTGTATAAGTACATTATATATATGTATTATATATATATATATTATTTATACTCGATACTAAGCTTTGATAGCATTGAATATTATATAAGTGCATGGATATTATATAAGCACTCGAAATACAACTTTATATTAAGCGCATTAAAAGTGTAATGAGCATTGAATATATATTATGCATAAAGTGTGTGGTATATATTAAGCGAATGACTATAGAATAACACATAAAATGGATAATGAAGGTGTTTCCTTATGTGAATAAATGGTTGTGCACTATGTACAACACATAGAATAGTAAACACAAGGAAAATAAAATATGTAATAAAGTTGCTAACTGCTTTTTAACCAATGCATAAGGTGCATGGTATAGGAATCTAAATACAACTCAAACATTAGCAATAATGCCAAAAAGTTGTATCTGGAATGTTTATTCAACACATAGTATGAAGCATGGGTAGTGCATAAGCTAAGGCACGTGGAAATGGTTTGAAAGATGTAGTCTAATGTTTTAAAGGCAATCTAAAATGCATTAACAACTTTGACTTGGTCTTTTATTTGAAACACCAATTAGCATGTAAGAAGTTTATGTGGCACCAAAGTATGAGTGATTGCATTTCTTTAGAAGTCTATTTTATGAGCTCTAACCAGTGATGGAAACCAAAGTAAATTAGAGAATAAGTCAAGTAGAAGCTGGTAGGAATAGAGTCGACCTATTTGATTATTCACCTTGCATATCTGAAATGCATTCTTGTTGTCCATGAATGAAGTGACCTGCTATGCTATTTTGTTGAGTATCGAGTTTGAAATCTACCACCTTTTGTTTACCATGCTGAGTTGAGTCATATAAGTTGAGAAGTGTCTATTAATTTACCATGTTTCTAACCTGCAGATGTTAATTTCTATGTATAAATAGAGGCATTCTTTACCTCAAACCTGGACGTACATCCACATATTTGCATTCTGTTGTTATTTTCTAAGAGTTGCTCTGTTCTCCTGAGTTTTGTGAGAGATTTTTAGGGAGAGATTTGCAAGAGTTTTAGTGATAGATTCTGTGAGAAGGTTGGTAAGAGCATTTTGGACAGAAATAGAGATAGTTCTTAAAGTTGCAAGTTGATTGTGGAAGAGGGATATGCTAGGAACCTAGTTTGTCCAATTGGAGCTTTGTGTAAACAGGCATGCTAAGTTTCTATACCATTGTCTTTTATATTGGAAGGGTTAAATAGGTTTGAATACTATGTTAGAAAGGAATAGTATGAATAATTTGTGATACTTGATTATGTTTGATTGTTCTTGGATATTACTTGCTTGATGGAACCTATCTAATAGGCTAAGCTTTTATATACCCTATATGGAATTTTATACGATGTGTTTCTATTTAGACTTTACGTAGTAGTTTATACTATACATTGGAAGAGTAAAATGAGAAACATAGAACATAACGATGTCTTGAGATGACTTGGATATGTTAGCTTATAATGATAGGAAAACCTTGGGAACAATAAGGCTAGCAACACAACAATAGTGATGGTATGAAAGATAAATCTTCATTGATAGGATGTGACATCATGCGAACCATGCGAATAATCTATTATAGAATGATCATTTGATCATTGCTTTACTTGAATATTGATTGAAACCTTAGGTTGAGAATAACCTATATGATTGGGATGTTTATTTGATCCTTGTTTGAAGCACATAGGTTGAGATTAACCTACATGATTGGACTGATCATAGATTGTTGATTTTATCTTGGGATTAGGGTAAACTAAGGATGAGATTATCCTATGTGATTAAGTTGATAACTTGAATTTGTGAATTACTATTTGGTTGGAGCCATGGGTGGGATTACCCTACTAAGTTGGTTGTTTTATACTCTTGACATGAAGTCATTTTATTGACATGATTCTACTTTTTGAATTGCCTTTTATTTATGAGATTGTACTCTTGAATAAGAGTTCTTTAATATTGATACTATACTTTTGATTGAGTCATTTATTGATATGCTTATTCTTTTGATTGAGGCCATTTATTGTTGAGGTCATACCTTTGAAATAAGGTCATTTATTAATGAGGATATACTTTTGAATCATTTATTAATGTGATATATTCTCGATTGGTGTCATTTAATGATGAGTATTTATTCTATGATAAAATGAAGCTTATGTCTAGCTATACTTTAGAATATGAAGTTATTTTATACAAAGATATTCATAAGTTAGAGCCATGAGGATTTCGTAGGTTAATCCTAGGGTTAGGATAACCCAATGAAGGGAATAGCTTATATATAGTATTAAGTACTTCAATATAGTGGAGTCTATATAGCTAAAGCTAGATTTGAATTGGTAGATTATGGAAACACATGTTTTACCTATCAGATGAGTCATAGAGAACTTAGTGTTTATGGGTTCTTCCTAGGGTTAAAGATTATCCAATGGAGGGAATTGCCTATGCATAGAATATGAATGGTCTTAACAAATCAAGCTAGAATGGTAGGTGAGTGTGTGACATCCACTTGAAGTACTGGGTCATGAATACTTTGGCCAAAGTGATGTAATTCACCACTGGTTACACTTTTAGTTCATTGTTTTACCTTTTTCCATGCTAGTCTAAGATTTTCATATACGTAGAACATAGATGAGTTGTATGGTAAATTTCTAGTTATGTAGGACACAACACTAGCTCAAGGTTGGCTATTATTTGAGGTTTCCAGACCAAACTCTTTGTTGAAGGGCAGGGCCATCTTACCATATGTGGTAGATGTGCGAGGGACCGTAGTTAGTCCATGGATGGTAGAAAAGCGCTTGAGTGATGCTTCTCCTCTAAGTCGACAAGCCAAGATTTGAAAGGGGATTTCCTGGATCATTTGTATTTCTAGTGCCAGTTGAGCTCAGATGAGCAGGGTATGTATCTTGTATCTATTTATATGTAAAGATGGAAAATGTATTTTGCACATAGATTATGAAATCATTTATGTGGAAACGATGTAATATTTCTTTAAACGAAATGAGAAATATGAATTATTACTATATCACAATGTAATGCAATGGGAGTTTGGAAGAGTGTTGGTTTCAAACGTGCATGATATCTTTGTTTTAAAGAGAAAATTTTTATTGCTATGTGATGGAATCATTAATTATTTCACTTGTGGTTAAAACATTGAAAATTCTTTGGAGTAGAACAATGGGCATGTTACAAAGCAATTTGTAATAACCAATAATCTCCATAGTAATCAATTTAGTTTTGCGATCTTCTTATTATCTATGTGGAATATTAAACAAGAGTATCGTATATGCATAGAGTTTCCAATATAATAATCATAACAATAATAAATGAGATATCGCATGATATTTGGAAACAATGCAGAAAAAGAAAAATGAGTGTGACAATTACTTTATCAAATCACATTGAAAGACAATGGCATAAAAGTACCTTTTGGATGCCAACTCATCTTGATTATATTGATTGAAGATAAGACAAGTGTTACCCATCCCTTCTTGAGCTTTCCTATCTCATCTTACTATTACATGCTCATAAACAAACACTCAAATGTTAGCTTAAAACTCACTAGTTATATTTACCAAGGTTTCTATTCTTTCCAAGAGTTTAACTTTTCCTAGAGTAATGTATTATTAAGGTAAACTCCATTTACTTATTCATATAGTTCTAAATAATGACCATTGTATAGGTAGTCCTATATTTCATTTAAAGCCCAGCTAATTTTTTTTAAAATAAAAACCTACTTTCTTTCCATATATATATATATATATATATATATATAACTTTTGAATTAGTCAATCATTATATTAAAAAAACTTTATGATTACCTACTATAAAAGAGTCAATTACAATATAACCTATATATGATAGTTGATAATTGTACAAGTATCATATTATCATAAGTCAGATTACCCCTCCCAATTATCCATTAACAAGGTAGATGTAACAAAAGTTACAAGGAGGGAACAACTTTATTCATTAATGCTTTACCAAAGGAAATCTAGGTTTCAATCCATTAATCAAAGAACATGCTTAACCTTTTATTCTCTTAAGCTAATAGTTAACATTGTGTAAAACTTATCTTAGTATTTTCATGCAAAACCAATGTTGATACCATTGGTAAAGTATAGACTTTTAAAAACTGGTCCATGACTCTTAAGGGCACTTATGATAACTAAAACACATTTGATAATGTGTAGGATTAAATATAGATCCTTTTCGAGCTTAGTTCATAGCAAAAAATGACTGTACTAATTAAGATATACAAATGCATATCAAAATAATTATGGTTTACCGAAGCTAAGCATATGAAATGGAAGGCAAACATATTAAGCTAGCAATGTGATATTGGCCCTACAACTAGCTAGAAGGAACATAAAAATATAATAATAAGTTCTTATCAATACTGGTGTTCACAAGGATCATATTTTTCCTAAAAAAATAATAATATAAATTCCAAAGCAAGGAATAGCATTCTCCCTGTTCATACCATATAAATTGCACAACAAGCTCAGAAGGTAGTGTTGATTATTTTGATTATCTTTTAGGACCATGTCTCCAATTGTCTCAAACCTTTGACTTTTGATATTTTTGTTATAGCTACAACAAAGGTAGTTTTGATAAACTTGTAAGTGATTTAATGCATTAAGATGTCTTTTATTCAATAACTTAAGCTCATGTAATCTAGATACTCGATATTCTTCGCCGTTAATGACAGGATTTAAAGATACCCTTATGGAGGGGAGCACAACCTCAACAGGAAAAATGACTTTGGTTTCAAAGACTAGGGGATATAGAGTGGCTCCTGTAGGTGTGTGCATATAAGTGTGATAGGCCCATAAAGTAGGATTAAGCTACAAATTCCAATCACAACCAACTTCATTACTATTTTCTTAAGGATTTTCAATATAGTTTTGTTGGAGGCCTCAACTTGACTATTACCTTGTGGATAATAAGGAGTGGAAAAGTGATGTTTGATATAGAATTGATAACAAAGATCATAGACATCCTAATTTTTAAAAGGTTTCCCATTGTCTGTAATGATAGCATGAGGAATACCATAGCAAAAAATGATATAGTTTAGGATAAATTTAGCTATTTTATTTCCAGTAATATTGGATAATGGAATGACCTCAACCCACTTATAAAATACTTAGTGGTGGTGATTATGGACTTATGACCATTGGATGAGGGGGGATGGATTTTTCCCACGAGGTCATGTCCCCATTGTGAAAAAATCCAAGGAGTAGATATTAGTTGTAACTATTGGGCAGGTGCATGAATCAAGTCTCCATGTTGTTAATATTGACAAAATTTCTTAGCAAATTATTGTGCATCTTGTTCCATAGTTAGCCAATAATATCCAATTCTTAAGATTTTTTTGACCAGGATAGGTCCACTAGAATGAGCCCCGCAAATACCTTCATGTACCTTAGATAAGGTAGTTTTAGCTTCTTTCAAGTTTAGACACCTAAGGAGAACACCATCAAGACTCCTTCGATAAAGGGTATCACCAAGGATAAAAAAATGGGAAGATCGATGAATGAAAGTTTTTGTTTTAGCACTAGATAAATTAGGTGGAAGGGTACCATCATGATACCAAGGAGAATTAGTACCAACAAGCTCATACACTAGTTCAGATTCATGAACCTCAAAAGATAGAATCAAAAGTTGCTCTGGAAAAAACTCACATTGATGAGTGTTATGAGGCATATCCAAGAGAGATCCAATAATAGCCATAGCATATGCAGCTTTGTTATTTGCCCTTGGAATTTGTTCAAAAATGATAATTAAAATATACTATGTAAAACTATCTACCATCCTCTTGTTGGGGAGAATTTTTTCATCCTTTCTTTGATAATCATCATTTACTTGACTTCTAACCAATTGTGAATCTTCGTAAACATGAAGTTCCTTTATTGGTCATTGAATTGCCATTCTAATACCAATGATTAAATCTTCATACTCTATAATGTTGTTTGTGCAAGGGAAAGTAAGTCTATATGATTTTGGGATGCAATCACCTTGTGTAGTGATGAAAAGAGTTCCAACTCCAAATCCATATTGAGTATGGGAGCCATAAAAAAATAACTTCTGCAAGAATGAAGAGCTAATGTTGAAAATTATCTCATCTAGAAATTCTTAAATATGGGGATGATCCATATCTAAAGGTGCATCCGCTAATTTATCTGCAATGATTTTTCCTTTGATAGCCTTACGATCCACATTCTCAATATCAAATTCACTTAGGATCATAACCCATTTTTCTATTCAACCAGTTAGAGCAGCCTTAAACAAAAGGTACTTTAAAGGATCCACCTTAGAGATGAGCTTTATTTGATGATTAAGCATGTAGTGTCTCAATTTTCTGATATAAAAATAATAGTTAGACATACCCTTTTAGTTGGAGTATAATTAAGCTCATATCCAACCAAAGTTTGACTAATATAATAGATAGCTCTCTCCTTTCCTATATCATCATGTTGTGCAAGGAGAGCACTTCATGTAGTTGTAGTAGCCTATATGTACAATAACAAAGGTTTCCATTCAATATGTGGTATCAAAATTGGAGGTGAAGCCAAATAACCCTTTAATTATTGAAAGACTTGTTGACACTTATCATCCCACTTAAATATGATATTTTTATGCAAAATATGCATGAAAGGTTAACACTTATTTGCTAGTTGAGCTATGAAACGCCAAATTGATTGAAGTTTTCTTTGAAGGTGTTGGGATTAAGGTGTCTCCACCTTAGAGAGTCCCAAGATATTTAATTAATTAAATTATTCCCCTTGCTACAAATTTTATTAAATAAATCCCAAGTGACATGTTTCTAAGTTGCTATAACACTTTGTGGGACCTAATTGTGAGTTGGTTTCCTACATGTTTGGTGGAGAGCACAAAATTGTGCCACTTATCACTTGGGTGCTCAATTAGGAAGATGTGTTTGTGAAAACCTCTCAAAGGTGTGTCATAGTGACATTTGTCATTGTTTTTTAAGTTATCACTTGGCAAGATTTTAGAAAGTTGTTAAACGAGACTATGACAACCACTCAGAGAGGCTAAAAGTCAAAGGGCAGTTCAAAATTGGTAGGTGGCAAGGTTTTCTCTAGTAGGATGCCAAGTATGTCAAGGCGACTTAATACTTCCGTAAAATATTAAGTTGGATGCCTTGCATGTTGTTGCATGTTTGACAAGTTTCTTTATTGGATAGTTTGGACTTATGCATGTTCTCCATTTCAATTTGCATGGATGCAAAGACTGTGGAGATGATGTATGGCATTCCTAGGTGCCCATGATAGAGGTTTATAAACATGAGAAATGTTTATGTAGTGAGAGAGAGGATAATTTTATTGTAGGGGTTATGCTGTTAGATATTTTTCTAGAAGAGCAAGATGTAACCTCCATGTTCAGGTTGTGAGCCTAAAAGTGTAAAGAGACTTGTGTGAGCATAAACTCTATTATTGTATTGTAACTACTTTTTTACTGATAATATAATTGATTTGTGCTTTGGAGTATGGGGTTTTTTACCCGAAAGGTTTTTCCCCACATATATTGTTGTTCTTTCTATTTTGTCTAACTTTCTTCTTTCTCATTCTTGAAATGTTAATTTACATGTTGTTATGCTGGTGAAATTTTCCTAGATCTGCAAACTACATCAAATTTCATCTAAGGGTTAATGTGATGGAAATTAAACTGTGTCTGTTCTCACATTAAGGCATAGTAGTATGTGCTTGTATCATGAAAATTAAAAGACACTGAAGGTGCATGTTGGTTCTTATAAGGCTTTCTAAGTTCGTCATTTCCTTTTAGAAGGATACATAATTGTTTAAGATTAGTTGGAGGAGGCATATCAATTATAGCTTTAACTTTAGTAGGATCCACTTCAATGCCTCTATGAGAAACAATTTACCCAAAGCAATTTCCTAGAAGTTACACCAAAGACACACTTTTTTGGATCCAATCTCACTTTATATTCTTCTAATCTATCAAAGATTATTGCAAGGATAACCAAATGAGAATCTCTTGTGATAGATTTTTCTAATAGATTATCCACATAATCTTCCATGATACTATGAATTTTTTTGCGAAATATCATTGTCATTTCTCTCTGATAGGTAGCCCTTGCATTCTTTATTCCAAAAGGCATAAAATTCCAACAAAATGTTCCCCAAAGGTAAGTAAAAGATTTTTTAATTTGATCTTCAATAACGATCTAGATTTGATTATAACTAGAAAATCCATCCATTACAAATAAAATTCCATGCCCAACTATTAAATCCATAATCATGTCTGTGTTGGGTAGGAGAAAATCATCTTTAGGACAAGGTTTGTTTATATCTTTGAAATATGTGCATATATAGATGCCCCCAGTGGGTTTGTTAACTAGAATTAGGTTGGAAACCCACTCAGGAAAGTCAATAGTTCTAATGAATCCCACATCCAATAACTTTTGAAGCTCAACCTTGACCAGTAAGGCTACTTGAAGATGCATCTTACAAAAAATTTGTTTGATCATATTTGCATCGAGAAAACTATCAAATGATGAACTACCAACTTAGAGTTAAGGCCTGACATGTTCACATAAGATCACACAAAGTTTATAGTTCTATTTCTAAAGAATTTCATGAAGTCCTTGTTCTCTTGTTATGATAACGATGTTACAAAATATGTAACATGTCCATTGTTCTACCCAATAATTTTACCATGTTTTTAACCTCAAATAAATAAGCTATGATGGCAACACTTAGGAATTAAAAAATTTATTTTCATAAATAAGAATAACATGCACATTTGTAATAAAAATCATTACAAACTTTCCCATTTCATTATAACAAAGTATTACAACTTTCCAAAGTATTGATTTCATATAACATAATCTCATTGTAACATTTCACTTTTACAACTTTCCATAGAAATGGATACATAAATACTTACCCCACTTCCATGAGCTTATTGGTAATAGGTATATGAATGGTCCAGGTGCCCTCCATCAAATCTTGGTCACCTACTAATGAGGAGAAGCATCACTCAAGTGCTTTTCCACCAACCACGAACTTATTGTGATCTCATGCACATCTACCAAACTGGAAGATGGTCCTCCCTTCGATGAAGAGATTGGTATGGTAACCTCATAATAATAATGACCTTCCCCGAGCTTGGTGTTGTGTCCTACATATCTAGATTTGTCACATAGTGGCTACAACCTACCATATGACATTCCCTGTCTAGTATGTAAACCCGGATCACAGTGAACTGATAGTGTAAATAGTGCCAACTTACACTACTTTGGCCAAAGTATTCATCACCCCTAATTCGGAATGGACATCACATGCTCACCCACCTTCCTAGCTTGATTTGACCATTCATATCCTATGCATAGGTTATCCCCTTTTTCCATGAATTATTCTGACCCTACGAATAGCCTATTAATAGCTCATGTCAAGAAGTAAATGATGTCATAACATCTTGTCTAATTAGGTTTCACCCTTCCCCATGGATTAACCATACAAGTATTTCCTAATGACAACATTAAATGGCTCTATTTCTAAAAATACAATCTCAACAATAAATGATTCTTATCAAAAGTATAATCTCATCAATAAATGACCTTAATCAAAAGAATAATCATATCAATAAATGATTCATTCAAAAGTATGGCCTCAACAATAAATCGACTCCAATTGAAAGTATAATCAAATGATCAAATGACCAACCATATCATATAGATTAATCCTGACTTATTTGCTTCAATCAATGATCAAATAAACAACCCTAAAAAATAGGTTATTCCTAACTTACGGTTTCAATCAAAAGTAAAGTAACGTTCAAGTGAACATAAACCAATCATAAATCTTCTCTTTCAATTACCTCAAAAATTCACATGTTTACTATATTTGTATATTATCTTGAGTATATAATCAACTTGCGAGGAGTTGTGCATCTACACCCATAGTCCTCTCACAATTCGGTTCGGGTTACCGAAATGTGGGTCCTCTTTTAGATTTCCATGAATAGGAATTCACTCTAATTCAAAATAAGAAAATGTCATAGCCAATGAATACAAATCTCAACCCTATTGTTGAATATTGATATAACCTTCAAGTTTATACCCTAACACTAGGGATAAGACTCTCTTCCTATCTCAAGGAGACGTGAGTAATTAATCACGTAAAGATTATCATTCAAGGTTTGCATAACATTGTAACCTAACAATGATGACATTTCTATCATGCCACCTTTCCCATTGTATTACTAACCTCATTGTCCACAAAGGTTTACTTAGCATTACAAGCTAACAACTTAAACACTCATAACCCAATCTATTAAGTATATGCACATATCCCTATAACGGGGTTCACTAACAACCAGACTCATCAGGAATCTTTCGTGCTTATCCAAAGAAGATAATAACCTGTTCATAGTAAACAATTAAACAAGTTTTCCAAACAAGGCAAAAAAGACACACAATCTTTTCAAATTCATACAAAATATAAAAGAGTAGAAATCAACATGCTTTTTTATGCAAAGCTCCAATTGATCAAACTGGATTCCTAGCTCAGCCTTCCCAAAATCAACAAGTAATTCCCAACTCTCTCTTCCACTCACCAAAAACTTACTCTCAAAAACCTCTCACAAACTATCAGAAACTTCTCACAAACTCTTAAATTTAGAAAATTAGAATAACAACTCAGAAAATAAGCATCAAGAGTGCATAGTGCATCCCAATTGACAAAAATATCCTCTATCTATACACAAATGTGAGCAACTATAGGCTAGAAAAAAGCTATCGAATATGACACTTCTCAATCCAAAAGGTTCGACTCAGTAAGAAGAAGAAAAGGTGGCAGCTAAAATCATTGCACAGTAAACACATGCATAGTCAAATTTCATCACAAAGAATGAGTCACTCATTCTTATGGACAACAAGAACAACATTCAAAAATGCAAGGTTAATGTTTCCATAGGTTGACTCATTTTGGCCAACTTCTTTTTTGACTATTTCTCACATTCCAATTTGCTTCATAAGCTGGAATTTATATTTACAGATTAGACTTCTATCTGGTTTGCACTATTCACAGTTTGGTGCCACATAAAACATCACGCACCCTATTCTTTTGGGTTGCTATTTGATAAAGCCCAGATCAAAGTTTCATGCATGTTGCATATCCATTTTTCCTCCATGTTTTGATTTAGTCTTGGAATATTTATCTCCTACAGTGGTTTACTTTATTCCCACGCGCCTTATGATAGTGATGCCTATGTTTTCATTATTCAACATTTAAACACTTCATGCAATGCTTATGTGTTTATGTGTTGCCTCCATGTGATGCACGATTCCTTAGTATGTTGTGTTATACTTTACCTGACATATGCCGCGCTATATATGTTTTATGCGCTTTGGATGAATATTCCAACGCTATCCTCTACTTGTTGCGCTATTTGTATACATGTACTCTATTATATCAAGTGCTATTTCAATAACTATGTGCCTATGAAAACATTTCAAATGTTGCCCTTAATAATCAACGTTTTATATTATAAGCTATGTTAAAATTAATACACCATATTATAATTAATGCGCTATGAAAGCATATCACGCGCTATATGCTAAATATAATGCTTTTAATATTATATATAATAATACACATATAGTTTCATGGAGGCAACGCATAAACACATAAGCATTCACACAAAAATGTTCTTTGGTGCTTAAATATGTATATAAATACTTTTAATTATATACGATAATATTTATTCATATATATATATGATTATACATGTATAGACACACACGTTAATATATATATATATATTCGCACAAAAATGTTCTTTGGTGTTTAAATATGTATATAAATACTTTCAATTATATAAGATAATATATATTCATATATATATGATTATACATGTATAGACACACGTATATATATATGTGTGTGTGTGTGTGTGTGTGTGTGTGATATGTCTAATCGATTTCCCTATGCATGTGATGTACTCCTGTGCATGGGTTATCATTTTTACACTCGCACATGTGTATATAACCCAAAGAAGAACTCGTGTATATCTAATCATCGATTAGTAAATACTCAAAGAAGAACTCACACATATCAAAGAGACCCAATCATATAACCCAAATCAAGAACAATCAAGAAACTAGAGACTAAAACCAAGGTCATTCAATTCACCCCCAAACTATGACCAAAGATTACTTACCCAATTCCCAATCTAATTTGACTCGACTTGACCAAACTAGAAGTGAGTGTGTGAAAGCTCAGTTAGGTTCCTTAAGGGTTACCAGATCAAGCCCCTCTCTTGAGTGATACTTCCCCTCTCTTCTGAAGGTTTGAACCTAATCCTGCATTCAACTTAGCACATAATAATAGTAGTCAGACGTTTACATGAAATCTACTTGCATCATAAAACATTAGAATATTCACATTGCAATACATATTTTTTCATTGCATTTCACCAATATAAACATAATTACTTCTTTAAAAGCAATAACATCTTAATACATATTTCAGTATTTCATTCATCTATCAAACATATTAAAGTCATGCTTAACATTTATCATCATATTTACTTATGAGGGTAAAAGTAACTTGGTAACAATAAGATGGGGTGTAACAAAATATGTGATCTTAGGGTTTTCAGTTGTCCCCAAGTTTGCTTCTTGTGATTCTTCTATCAGGATAGAGGATGTTTCTTGATACATAGGCATGATAGGAAGATCACGGTTCTCATTTTCTTCTTCAAATAATGATAAAGCTCGCTTTCCCTTAGAGGTTGTCCTTATGATATTCAATTGTTTGTTGTGATGGTGAGCTTTTGACATTTCACCAAAGTATGCTTTCTCATCAAGCTCAATGAAAAAACCAACTTTATGATCTACCAAAAATATAGTTTCTCTTAATCCCATAAATTATGCAATGGCCTCATCATTTTGGAATGTATCTAAAACCGGTGAACCTTGTTGATCCCAATCTATAAGTTGAGGATAAATAAGTGAAATCTCTTTAGATTGTGATGATGGGGAAGTAAATGATATGGTGGATAAGGCACTTGAATGGATTGTTCTTGGAATAGATTTGTGATATGTGTCTTGAAAGGTATTTTGATTAGGAGTTTCAACCATGAGAGAAGCCTTAGCTCCTTTAATTAGGTTGGATTTTAGGTTGAAAAGTACCTTATTAGGGGATCTATATCTAAGCCCTTCATCATTATTTCTTCTTGAGATAGATGTGGGCTCAATGATTACTTGTTCTTGACGACCTAGACCCTTACCTTGATAACCCATATTCTTATTTAGTTGAAGGCCTTTAGGATATTTTTTCATAAGTAGTATACCGACATGATCCTCTTCATCCTTATATAATCATGTTGAGACATCATCTTCAATATTTTATTTTCCTAATTCACAACAACACAAGAATGTGGTAGCTTTAAATTTGATAACCACGACTAATATATCTTGCATAGGTTTATGTCTACCATATATTTTAGGTGAAAGATAAAGTTGGCCCACAAAGAAAGCTTTTTTCATGTTATATTCTCCAAACCAATTGTCAAAAAATTGAACCTTGATATCAAGAAAAGAGGTGTGTGGATCAGAAAGTGAGGATAAGGTGGATGGGTTCATGTAAGATGATGAGTATGGAGTTGCTTGATTGTTAGGAACTTGGGTGGGTTTGCGATATTTTTCTTCCAAGATTGTTCAATACTCAAAAGGTCAAGGATCCCCAAGAATAGTGACTTTGAAACCCTCATAAGGAATTTGTTTGCATTGATGATATGTAGAGGGAACAAATTTCAAGGCATGTATCCATGGATGACCAAAAAGAATGTTATATGGGAGATCAAGGACCAAGACTTGACAAAGGGTATCCACTATAGCGGGGCCAACTTGCATATGAAATTTTATTGTTTCTTTAGATTCACATTCAACATCATCATAAGCTTTTATGGTGATTTTATTTTGAGAATATATGACACCATTGGAGTATCCTAATTGTTTTACTACCTGGATGGTATAAATGTTCAAGCCTACTCCACCATCAATCAGAAATCTTTTGATTTTATGTTGATAAATGAAGACCTCAAGATAAAAGCCCTCATTATGAGAAGGATCATTGAGAGAAAGGTCTTTTTTAGTAAACACCGAATGATGAGGAGCTGAAATATGTCCAACCATGGCTTGAAATTGAGCGATATCTATGTCTTTAGGTATGAAAGACTCTTGAAGGGCCTTGTATAGGATTTCCTTATATGCGGGAATGGATATTTGTGCTATAATTTTCTTTAGATGATTTTAAAGGTTATAATCATATTTTGATAATGACACAGATTAATCCCCTTGAAGGGTTGGTTTACCTCTACATGTAGTTACGACACATTCAAGATTTTTTTTAGAGGGGTTATGGTAGAGACACAAGGAAATGACTCCCCTAGGTGAGCTATGGTGTAATCATAAGGGACAACAACATAATTGGATCCTTTAGGATTACTATTTTTGTTTGAAGGCTCACCTTTTCCATGATCAGGGATAGGATTCTTGAATAACTTGGGATCATTATTAGTTGAAGGTTGATTTTCTACACCATCACCTTGATCTATAAGATCTTGGATAAGTTTTTTCAATCTAACGCAATTAGAAGTTTTATATCCTTTGATCTTCTGGTACTCACAATAATCGTTTTCTTTATAACATGGAGGTTTGACGTTTGTTTCTTAATTTCTTACTTCTAGCAAGGTGATAAGCTTAGCTTGGACTAATTTATCCAATGTAGATTCAAGAGTTTTCCCTAAAGGAGTGTATTACCTTTTAGTAACATTGTTTTTCCTAGGTTGTCTTCTACCACCTTGATTATTTTGAGGGTTTCTTACTGCCAATTGTAGGGTAGGTTGAACATTTTGAACTAATTTTGCATCTTCCACACCATCATTAACAATGTTCTTATTTTTGGTCCAAATTCTTGGCTTGTCTTTAGATGTTGAAGGGTTACCCTTATGATATTTATAATTTTTCACAAGACCCTTAGCAATGAGAGATTTTTTAATTTCCATTCCATTTTCAATGATCTCATCAAAGGTACTAGCACACTAAACTCATAGTGAAAGACCAATTCATTGTTTAGGTTTTGGATGAAAATGTGAACAAATTTGCTTGCCATGTTTCTCCACCTTTGAAAAAGGACACAAAGGATTCTCCCTCATTTTGTTTTGCATTACATATATCAGTCATGGAGATTTCATGTTCAATGGATGAAAAACGTGCAATGAATTTGTTCACCAACTCATGAAAGTTTTTGAACCCATGAGGTAAATGTGAAAATCACTCAATAGCAAGTGACCTATTAGGCTTCTAAGAAAAAAATGCATTAGATATGTGTCATTATAGGACACCTCAAGACAAGCTATGTTAAATTCCCTTATGTGTTCCTTGGATCACCTCTTCCCTTGTATATGTCTCTAGGCATTTTAAAGTTTTGAGGGAAGGGGATCATGTTCAAAGATTTATCAAAAGGATAGGAGCATACACCTTCCAATGTATAACTATTTTTAGTGTGATCCATCCCCAAGTTTGTAGCCATTTTCCTTAACTCTTGAATTTTTTGTCCCAAGTTATTTGTGGATGTGGATGGAGGTACACTTATGGGAATGTGTTGTTGATGTTGATGTTGGTGGTGTTGATTTAAGGTCGTGTGATATTGTTGTTGATGTTGCATTTGAATTGGTGGAACGGGCATATTTTGTACATTTAAATTTTTAGGTACTCGTGTTTAGGTGAGATCTAGCAAAGGTAGGCTATTATTGAGGTGTAGTTTGATCTTGGACCATCTCTTGATATGATTTCCACTGAACCTTTGATGTGTTAGGAGGAGGTGATGGTGAACATGTAAAAGTAGTAGCTACTTTCTCCTTATTGTTTGAGGTGGATTTTGTGATAATATTTGCGTTGTATTTAGTTGACTTGTTTCTAACCACATGTTGGGGTTGGTGAGATCTACATCTTTGACAAAGTGATTGGGTATTTTAGCACCCTGTTGAGCTAACATTTGAAGATAATGATTGAGATTATTTTTGAATACATATTCTAGCATCTTCATTGCTCTAGGATCTTGTTCAAATTCTTGCATATCTTCCAATGTAGGTTCCCAATTTGGATCATTATCATCCACATAAGGTATCATTAAAGGATCTTTATAAAAAATGAGTGGATTTGAGGTTGCTCCATGCTCATTTTGATCACTGCTCATGCTCGTTGGAATTTTTTACTCTTCTTGATGGGATTCCATGTTTTCCTTATAATGAGATCTTGTAATTGATATATGCAATATAAGACCTTAGATAAAATATTATTTTATTTCAACAATTTTGATGTTTGTTTATCAAAATCAAAATAGGCCAAAGCTAAGTTGGATCTCCAAATAATGATAATGATATTGGTAGATAGAATGATAGATCCCACTTGAACTAGATTTATGAGTCCAAGCAATATGATAAAGATAGATATTGATAAAGTCTACTTGAAGTAGATTTATGAGTCCAAGCAAACTTGAAGTGGAGGTTCCCAACTCAAAAGTAGCCTTGTGACCCTCAAGATGGTATATCCACAAATGATATGATATAATAATGGTAAAAGATAGGAGATCCAATTTGGACTTCATATTTTTTGATAATGATATAACAAGATACCAAAAATTTGTCCACTCCTCAAATAATATCAAGGACAATAGGATAGTGCTAATGAAAGATCTGTTTAAACCCTGTTTACTTAGAATTTATTGTTTTGGCAGGTTTTAACTTTGATATGTTTATGAAACTTTCAAGGACACTATTTGAAGGACATAGAAGAACGAGATTTGAAAGGAGGATCCTGGAACATCTGTATCTATTGTTTTGAAGAATTGATTGGAAGAAGTGATTTGGTTTGATTTTATTGCTTGCATTTTTTATGGATATTTGATTTTTTTGTCTTTTCTTTTTTAAGGGCCTTTTTCTCTTTTTTTTTGTATTTTTTGAAATGTTTTGATTTTTTTCGGATTTTTGAAATGTTTTGAGATGTCAATGGATGAAAATTTGGGTAGCCTTAGTGCTAGATACCAATGACAAGGGAAAACCAATTCTAGGTGCAAGGAGATAGATGGAATTGATGGATGAAAGGGTAGGCGATAGGATAAGGGATAAAAGGCTCATGATAGATGGATGGATGGAATGGATGTATGCATCATAAGAGAGCAAGGATGTGATCTCCAAAGGCTATGTCGCATAGGAGTAACATGCTCCATTCTAGGTACAATACTTAGGATTTTTTTGGACAAAGAATATGACAATAGGATAATGATATGATTGGTTGGAAAAGATGAGGTATGTCAAGAGATAGCCAAAACATGTTTCAACCTTTTGCCCCTATATCTTTATCAAGATCAAAAAGGAGGATGAATAAAGTCAAATATGATAGGTAGATATGATGGCTAAAGATGGTAGGATGGTAAGATAGAATGATATGACATGAAAATGATAGGTTAGATAGATGAGACATTGTGCCCCCAAGTGTAAGTGACATAGAAGATCAACCTACACATGATGCTTGTTTGCTAGGTTTTCATCATGGTACTTATCCAGGGCGTCTGTTTACTAGGTTTTCACTGTTGGACGAAGGGATTTCTCTTTACTTTTTTTTTTTACTATTTTGATTTTTGAATAGGAGAAGGGGAATATGGATAGGAGGGACTCAAGTGTCCAGTTCCATGAAAGGTGATAGTCCCACTAGACATGGATGTCATTGCATGGACCATGTCAAATGTGCTCATAGATGTTGGTAGGGGGATGCATGAGAGGGAGGTGGAGTAGGTAGATAATGGATTATGATATGGATTATGGAGGAAAATAGGGGATTATGATGCAGATTGTGTAGGATTTATGGAAAGGGATAGATGAAAGGCTTATGCAAAAGCATGAACCATAGGGATGTGATGGGAAAGATATGTAGGATAGTGGATGGGAGATGGAAAGATGGAGGTATGTGGGAATGGAATCATGACCAACGGTTGCACACACCGTGATAAACTTTGAAGCTTTTGATGGGAGGTGGTGTAGGAAGCAATGGTGTTGTTTGCTTAGGAGATGGTGGATGTAGTGCTTTTGGTACCTACATAGACCTAATATTTTTATGATTTTTGTTTTTCTTGTGGGATTTTTGGAATTTTTGCATGAAGTGGGAATTTTGGATGGAAGGGGATGGTTGGGATTTTTGTGATGGAGATGCCTCATTTAACTTGCTTTCCTTTTTCTTAGGGATCCAAACCATTTTAGTTTTGGCCTTTACTTTTGGAGGTATGGGCTTATATAACTTTTTGGATGTATTTTTCTTTGACTTTTTGTATTGATGTACTAAGGCATGAGGACCCTTAGGAATTTTTACTTTATAGGTGGGAGCATTGAAATTTTTGCTTTTGAATCCCATGGGTATGGTGGAAAGAGTGGAAGCTTCTTGTTTATACAATGTGTGCATTGATTGGTCATGATTAGGATTTTTAGAAGATTTATGGATGGATGGATAAGGGGATTGTATAATGGAGATATTAGGTGTTGGGAGTAATGGAGGTAGATTAGATGGAGGGATATTAGGAGTTGGAAGCAATGGTGGAAAATTTGATGGTGGAAGGTGTACAGTCACATGCTTTTGACACTTGTAGGATGATGAAGGATGGAAACATATGTTTTAGGCGTATGATATGATTTATGATGGAAAGTGGACTTAGGAGGCATGGAGGAAGTACCAACATTTTGAGATTGGTGTCCCTAGGGTGTATATCCAAGGCCATAAGAGCGTGGAGGGACTTTGACATGGATGGGCTCCAAAATACCTTGTTCATGAAGGTCTAAACCTTTACCTTGGTGGTTCATGTTTTGGAGTATGCAATGGACAATAGGACTAGGTGCAGGTGGAAAAATAGACACGAGTTCCTTATTGGATGGGGAAAATGAAGCAAGGGAAGATAATGGTTGTTGTTCTTCTAAGGAGGAACATTCATAAATGAGGGTGGAAAGACCAATAGGATATGATGGAGGAATTGCAATGGGGTAGATAGTGGGTGATACAAGATCATTAGGATCTTGGTTAGCATTGTGTTCACTTAGATCCAAGGTATTTGTTTGATCTTCTATGTGTGCTTGGGAGGCATATGTTTCATCAAGGGAAGTGGATGTTGATGGATCATGGATAGGACTAGGTGAAGGTGTATTTGGAATTTTTTTCTCATGGATGGGTATAAGATCAAGTTGCTCATGGATAGGCTCTTCATCGTCATGGATATCATCTTGATCATAGAAAAGATATAGATTATGGATAGGTTGGATGAAAGTGATTTGATCTTGATTAGGACTAGGGCTTGATGTTTCTACATGTTTGGGAGTAGACTATTGATATAAATCTTGGGTTGCTTGAATGGAAGTGGAAGGGGATGAATCTTGGAGGGGCTCAACATGTTCAAGATGGTCGACAACATGGAGACATGATGAAGGTTGACTTGGGCTCAAGGGGGAAAATACATGATGAGGTTGTAAGAATGGGCTTGGTGTTTGAAGATTATTTGGTAGGTTCAAACATATGAGTTGGATGGCATGGCGATGTTTGATTCCTTGCTAGTAGCCCTTGGGTCACATATTTTGTAGGTGGATGGGTGGATTTGGGTAATTCCATAGATTTTCTTTTGAAATTTTTGAATTTAGGGCATATAATTGATGGAGGATTAGAGGATGGTGGGGTTAATGACTTAGAGTTTGATGGGTTAGAAGGTGGAGAGGTCGATGGATTAGGACTAGGACATGGTGGATTAGGGATAGGCATTTAATTGGATGGTGGTAAGGGTGCATGAACTAGATTGGTGTTCCCCTTGTCAAATGGAGCATGAGAATTGTAAGACTCTTGATTTTGCTGCAAAGGTGGACTTGGGCTCCTATGTTCTTGTTGTGATATGGGTGGATATGTTGATGTGGCATTGACATGATAAGTAGATGGGTTAGGTTGGCATGATGGTGAAGGTGACACATATGATTGTGGTTGAATGTGTTGAGGTTGTAATGGTGTTTGGACTTGTGGTATGATTTATTGTTGTGATAATGATGGAGGGGTTGCATAGGATAATGTTGAAAGGTGGATTGACATGGATAAGGGTTGACATTAGAAGAGGTGTGATAGGTTGATGAAGGGGCAACATGATATGTGGATGGATGAGGTTGATATGATGATATAGGTGACACATAGGATTGATGTGAAATTTGTTGATGTGGTGATTGGATTGGATGTTGTGCTTGTTGGATTTGACAAGTGGCCATGAGGTATTGGGATTGTGCTATGAGTTGTTGCATTTTAGGTGATTGGTTTGTTTGAAGTTTTTGGATCATGTCATGGATTCCTTGAATGGTTTGTTGGTTTAAAGGTGATTGGATTTTTTGAGCTTTGTGAAGTAAGTGAACGAGCTTTTGTGCTATGCATTCTAATGCTGTCACAATGTCACTACGATGATGATTTAAAATGATTAGTATGCGAGTGTTTGAATGAATAGGATGATTTGGATTGGAAAGATTGGATGATGTGGAAAATGTTTATTAAAAGTTTTGGCTTGGGAAATATCAAATACAAGATCTCACATGTAAATGCATGAAAACACACACCAAACACAATTATAAATTTGTCTTTCAAGATTAAATGTTATGATTGAGCAAACACTTGAATACACAACAACAAGCCTAATGTTAGTCAAATGGGTATGGCCAATTAAGTCTTGAGCTAAGATGCACAAGGCTGACTAAGGATGATTTGAAAGCAAAATCTTGCCACATAGCCAGGAGAAAGGGGTAACCCACCCTTCACCTTCACTTCCCAAAGGTATAAAGTTCTTTGTAGCTTAGCCAAGAGTGACAAGATTTCAACTCCCAAAGAGGCGTTTCTTTAGATTCACACCTTGATTGAGGTCGTCCCTTCGAGGGGTGTGTGCTCCAAGCAGGCCTCCTAAGAAGGGTATGAGAAAAGTGAACCAAGTGAGGTGTTTTGGAGGACACACACACTTGATTCACACTTGCAGTTGTTAATTTCCCTTTAGAAAATCAAAATGTGTGTAAGAAAACAATGGAAGCATTTGTTCTTCTTAACCCAAAGCCAAAATGTGTGAGGGAAGACAATGGTTCTTTTTAAGCCCAATTTCAAAGTGTGATTGCAAACAAGATGTTTGTTTTAAGCCCTAAATTGAAGTGTGTTAACAAGCAATGATTAGAGATGAAAGATGAAATGTGTGCACCTAGACTTTCTTTAGTTCCAAATTTTTGTCCACTTGATCCAATTTGTCTTTTGAAGTGTTTATTTTTTCTACACATTCACAAAACCAACAACAAAGCCAAAACCCTAACAAGATAATTGATCACTAATATTAGAGGGTTAGCTAGTCAAGACAAATTTGACTCTTGGAAATATTTTTTTGCATCACAGAGAACGAACCCTTACTAAAATTTCTAGAGCTTTCCAAAAATGTAAAGAAATATGAAAAATTTGTTGTTTTGCACCCAACATTAATTTTTCATGAAAAATAATTAAAAAAATAATAAAAAATTTAAACCAAGTCCAAAATTTTTGATTTTTGGACTGAACGTGCCTGCCATCATTCCAAATTTGCAAAAAAAAAATTGTGAAAAGATCTGCAATCATTTGTGAGATATCAGCAAATCTTTATAAAACCCTAATTTTCAAAGATCTATTTTTTGTTTAATTATTTTTCATCTAAATTAAAAATATAAAGAACAAACCCCTATTAGAATTTAGAGAGCTTTCTAGAAATATAAAAATATTTGAAAATTTTGATAATTTGCTCTCAAAATTATTTTTTCATGAAAAATAACAAAAAAATATAAAAAATTAAAAATAACTCCAAAAAATATAATTTTTGGATTGGAAGCTCTTGATATTGTCCCCAACTTTTATAATTTTTTTTGTGAAAATCTTTGCAACCATTTGAGAGATATGGTTGAATCTTTGAAAACTAGGGTTTTGTCTCCAAAATAATGCAAAACCCGCTACAAAAAGCTAACAAAACCTACAACAAAAAGGATCCAACTCCAAAATTCCTCAAAATTTGTCAAAATATTAAGTTAAAAATCAGTTAGGGGGTTCACGTCGGGTTCACCAAAATGTATACGAAAAATTTGGATAAAATAAAAACGATAAAACAATAAGATGCTTTACCTAATCCAAATCTTCAATACCTCAAATAGACTCAATGATGGATGAATTATTCGATTGATTTGATATGTTTGTTGCTCAATTCAACAACATAATATTGAGATGTAGATGATAGATAGAAATGGATGAATGATTCAAGAATGATTTTGGCAGCATAAGGATACTTGAGAATCAACCCCCCTAATGGCTTATGAGAGGGTTGATTTATAGGCAAGGTCTGATTTGGATTGATGGTTGAAATTGGATGTCAATAAGATGTCTTAATCAATGGCCAAGATTGAAAGTTGTAGTATGAAATAGGGTTAGGGAAAAATTAGGGCAATGATAAGGATTAATGGCCAAGATTGAATTATAAGATAATTCGATCAAGGGTGGAAAATGAATGAGACAAGAGAAGATAAGAATGGCACGTATAATGAGGTTGGCACAAAAAAAGAGGTTGATGGAGAAAATTAAATAATTATAAAATTATTTAATTTGGGAGGGAAGGTGAATAATTAAATAATAAAAACATTATTTAATTATAAAAGACGTGTGACATGATGACTTTTAAATTAAATAATAATTTAATTCAAAAGTGGATGAAAATGACAAATTAGTAAATAATTAAATAAATAAAATTTATTTAATTATAAAAGAAGAGGATAATGAATAATTAAATAATTAAAATAATTATTTAATTACAATAGAAAAATGACAATAATTAAATAAATAAGCATTCATTTAATTATAGAAAGGAAGGGGCTAATTAATGACGTAATTAAATAAACAAAATTTATTTAATTAATCAAGCAAAGAATAAAGGAAAAAATGAATTAATTAAATAATTAAGAATTATTTAATTAATAGAGGAATATGACCTTAAAATATAATTAAATAATTAAAATTATTTAATTATGCAAGTAGGAGGAATTGATATGAAAAAGGTGGGTTCATAGGCGAAGGACAATTTTCAGTGTCTACAAGTGTGAGAGGTCAACCTACAATTTCTAACAATAAATAAAATATTCAAATTAGCCATTGTTAGAACTCAAATAAACCACTCCTTACAAATTCATTTGAACACAAGAATAATGGAAACAAAGCAAAAAAACAAGCAAAACATAATGAAACATTATCTTGATGATCAAAACATCTTATAGGGGGATTGGTGCTTCTTTGTTGTGGAAAGAATCCCTTTCCCAATCCCTTGATTAGCTCTTGATGATGGAGATGAAATGCCTTGAAGATGCTATGTGATATGATGAACAAGATACAAATGCTTGAGATTGTGTACCAAGTTGTGGAGAAAGATACTAAGATTGTGGAGGATTAATACAATAGAGGAGGCCTCTATTTATAAGAAAGTATGATGGAGGAATACAAAACATGGAGGATGTGGGACAAAACATGAGCCAATGACAAGATGCCACTTGTCAAGATGTGAGAGGATGAGGGTTGTGCACATTTTGATCAATGTGCCAAAGAGGGGGAGATTTGAAATTCAAAAGATGGCTTGTTGGAGGGAGAAGAAAGAGTCTTAAATGCCAAGTGGGATACATGTAAGAGACAATGTAAGAGGAGTTAATGCTATGTTGGAGGACAAGACATGTGAGAGGGAAAATTCAAATTTGAAGAATATTCCATCTTGATGCCCTTTTTGAATGAAATTAGATGAAATAATAAATCAAATAAATTGATTTATTGTGCAAGTGGCAAATGCTAGAGAAAAGAGGATTAGTGCTAAAAAGTTAATCATGACTTAATTAACTTTAGATAGAGATTAGTTGACATGATATTTGATTTAGATTTTAAATCAAATGGGAGGAAATAATGGACATTAGCCATTTAATTAAATACATTTGATTTAATTAAATGAAGAAACTTTAGAAGATAATTAAATAAAATGATTTATTTAATTAAAGAGATAACTTTAGGAAATTAATCAAATAAACTTGATTTATTTAATTGATGGACAAATATGATTTAATTAAATATGAGGAATGCATGATATCAATTTTGCATGTTTACATTTTGCCCCTCTTTGAAGCAATGTACTTCCTACATTGGTTCAAAGAATAAACTTGCCGCGATCAAAATTCAATTTTTTTTTTTTTTCAGATGCCACAATAGAAAGTATACTGGTACATTGCCCCTCAAGAGATCGAGCGAAAAGATTCAATTTGAGGGTCGATCTCACGACAAAGAGGTTCAAAATGAACGTATGGGTGGTTATAATAATGATGCAAATGAGACGGTTTTAAGATGCTTAGAATAACCAATCTATATTATCCTAAACAACTTAAATGATGATGGAATGCATTTGAGATGGATGATGCGATAATGCCTATATGATTACGCAATGGATGTTTTATGCAAATGTATGATTTATGAGATGCTTAGACTAACAGATCTATATTATGATAATGATCAATATGATATGATATGATGCGCAGTATGCTGATGGTTTGTGGATGCAGGATGGATGCATGGGCGATGATGATTAACTGACATGGCATGATGTTAGTGCAAAAAATAAGAAATGAGATGATGACAAGAGGATTCAACAAGCCAAATTTATTAGAGATGATGATGAGAGATGGATGATTTGCTTATCAGGAATTGGGTCTTTAAAAGGGCTACTTACCTTATGTTTGATAACACACGTAGGCATGATGCATCAAGGTATAAAGAACCAGAATGGCGTTGACATACCTAGTGCGATGGAATTTCACTCGACAAATAGATAGGAGTATTATTGTTCACACTTGACATACGAAAACCTTGCTAGGATGCACTTCAGAAGTTTCAAACATCTTAGACCAAAACACGGAAATGTATAACCTATCAATGCAATAGTCAACAAGGTGCCTAAAACACCCTCCATACATACCTAACAAAGCAAGTATTCGCCAAGTTATATTACAAGAACGTCCAACAAGCACAACAGACAAAAGATAATGATCAATGCCCCATTCCTTTCTCTCTAAATTGTTTTGATTAGACATCATCGAGAGGTCATTGGAATGAGCACAATAAGATAAATCAAAAGAAAAGATCAAGTACACAAATAAGCCAATGTTCTTCATGCCTCCAGCCAAAGGGATGTTTTTTGTTTAGGATAAGAACCGAAATGATTGCCAATAGATAATTCCCATTGTAGGAAGGATACATCCTAGGACATGTTAGTGGATGGTGGCACGTCGTTTTATTTATCCAAAGTGTTTTTCCAATAGATAATGCCCATTGTAGGAAGGATACATCCTAGGACATGTTAGTGAATGGTGGCAAGTTGATAGGTTGTTCAAAAAGGCTATTGATATAAGGTTGATTGACATGTTTGCGAATGATCAAGAGTTTGATTTTGCATTTAAAAGTTTGTTGTTTCGATTTTGATTTTGCGTTTGAAGTTTGCTTTTGCTGATTACTATGGTTGTTTCTATTTTTTTTTCCAAAGGGTGAGTGTGACGATTTGTTTATTATGGATGAGATTATTGCGGGTGAAGTGAAATGGGATGGATGGATTTTTTTCAAATATTTGGATGTTTTTGATGTTTTTAAATGTTTTGAGGCTGTTTTTGGTTTTTTTGGGTTATTTGAATGTTTTTGGATTTTATGAGATTTTATGAATGTTTTTGGATTTTGATGTCTCGGGGGCTAATCAAAGATTAGACTTGCCTACGTTTAAGCTCAGAGATGACCTAGTTCAGAAAGATGACTCTGTTTTTGACTTTTTGACTGACTTTTGACCTATTTTGGGGTTTTGATATGTTTTTGGATTTTCGCATGATTTCGACAATTTGGATACAAATATGTGATGATATCAATGCTCTGTTTTGGGATTTTGTTGAAAACCAAGCTAAGGTTGATTGATCTAATTGATAGATTGATGATGATAACATTGTTGAGGATGCACAACAATGCAAGGATAGTGTTAAGCAATACAAGGATTAGGATGGATATCCCAAGATGATAAGGGATTGATGATTGGATTTGATTGATTAGGATTGATAATGATAACATTATTAAGGATGCACAACAATGCAAGGATAGTGTTAAGCAACACAAGGACTGGGAAGGATATCTCGAGATGATGATGGATTGATTGGATTTGATTGATCAGGATTGATGAAGCTTGGTTTGGAAAAAAAAGTGTATGACTGATTTGATGTGATGTTTGAAGTGCAAATTAGATGTGACTGATAGTGATTGTTTGGATTGATGTTCGATGAAAGATAAATCTTGATAAAGAACATCTTCTCGTCAAAATATGTCATGGGCTAGTGATTTGGATTTTTGGCTCACAAATTCTTTGACCAATTTGATTTCATGTTTTTCAATGTTCGGATCACCACATAAGTTGGAGGATATATGTCAAGATTTATTTCGAAGCAAGATGTAAATATCTGCCCCCAATGTCTAGCAACATATGAAATGCCATGGGTGAATTCTTGGATAGGTGTATGGATGGATGGATATGGTAAGCATACAAAGGATGCCAAGGATTATCTTGTGATAAGATAAGGTGTTCAAACAAAGGATGCTCATTGGATAATGCTTCATGGCTCAGATAATGTTGGGTAGGATAATGAAAATGACTCATGTCAATATGTCTACCATAAGCAAGTGTAAAGTGTGCACCAAAAATTTTCAAGATCAAGATAACTTGGACTATGGATGTAGATGGATGAAAAATGGATTGGATAAACGGTTTATGGATGAATGGATTTATTATGGATGGGGTGAATGGAATGTTGGCTTTATTATGGATGGGATGAGATGTTTCCACCTGAATTGGTGCATGTAGATGCTCGATTCTACACATGACGCATGTTTGCTAGGTTTTCATCATAGTCTTTCCCAAAGCGCCACTATAGTGGTTTTCACTGGAGGATGATTTTTATTTTTTACTATTTTCTTGATTTTTTGATTTTTTTGATTTTTCTAAAAAAATTTAAACATGTTGAACCACCTGGTGCTGTTGATGTAGATGCTTCTGTCATAATGTGCCATTGATATCCTACTCGAAGAAGCTACTTTGCCAAGATACGTGCACTTGAATACAACTTTTGAGATTCCTGATCTATTTTATTGATACCGGAGTTAACTTTGTCTTTGTGTGCACATCGCAATAGAGTGCCTTCTGAATCCTTATGATGAAGGGTTGTTACCAATACACGGTCAATGTGAGAGTTGGATATCATGTGTGGAGGTGTGGATGGAGTGTGTTTAGGAATAGAAGATGGATTGGTTGATAGCTTAGAACCTTTGACTCTCCAAACTTGGGAAGATGAGCAATGATGGGTGGATACGAAAGTGTATGTGGAATTAGGACCAACTGCTTGATATACTTTGTACATTGCTTGAGAAGCCTTCTTTTTCTTTTGTGGACATCTTTGATGGATAATTTTCCCTTTTTTATTTTGCCCCATAGTTTCTTTGACTGATGGAGTTTGATAGGGATAATCTTTCTTTGTAAATTCTTTGGTATCCATGTGTATTTGATTTGTCCATTATGCTCCTTAGCTTCTTTTGCTTTGATGGAATTCTTCGTGCTTTGATTCAAATCTTTATTTTGACGTTGGTCCCAATTAATGGATGGGATGATGGGTGGATGAAGATTCAAGATGTGGCTGGTTGTAGTATTGGCATTGGTTTCATCATAAGGACTCTTTGTGCTCCCTATGTTGATGTTTGCTTGAGACGTAGTTGCCCCCAGTATGGTGGTAGTGGCACCTTTCTTCTTTGATTCTGCCTGTTTTGAGATGTCTTGTTTGATAAGCATTCTCTAATAGATAACCATTGCAAATGACGTTATTTCAATTTGCTGATCTGCTAACTCCAAAATATCTTGTTCTATCTGACCTATTTCCTTGAGTGGATAATGTTGGATATCTTCATACATGATGTCCTCAGTCTGAATTTGGGATATATTTGATCCTGATGTTGATAATTCAATTTGACTGTAGGAATCAATAACCTGCTCTTTTTTTGTAATAATGTTAGGAGTAAAGAAATCCTATTCTAAATGAAGATCATCTACGTGTCCATCCAAAGAAAGCATCTCATGGGTAGATGGAAGAGTATGTGCTATATGGATGTGATCATCATTTGCAACATCTTGTATAGATAGGAGAGTGTCCATTAGATCATTGTAGTATCTTGGAGATACAAATTCTTGATCTTGATTGATTTCAAAATTGCTTTTGACATGCTTTGGATCAAGCTCTTGACATGGGGTAGTTTCAAAGGATGGATTGCTTACAAAGGGTTCTTGGATATCTTCATTAGGCATGGGAAGTGGCTCAATATCCTCTTGATCTTTGAGTGGACTTGGATCAAATGTTGAGTTGAGGATCCCTTCTATAACCATGAGTTCAAAGGATGTCAATATGTCTTGGGAAGGACCATTGCTAGACTTTGGTGAAACATGTTGATCATGCTTTGGAATAAATCCTTGAGATATGTCTTCTAACTCATTAGATAATGTAGACATTTTCAACATGATCATTGGTCAATGGATCATGGATTATGTCAACAGGATCAAATAACTCTAACACTCCTTGAAATAGATGACTAAAAAGTGGCTCTTGATGTATGGTGAGTTGGCCATCAGATGAGGTGGAAACATCTTCAATGTGCTCATTGATGGATAGGTCTTGATCATTGTTTTCAACAATTGTGGTGGAGAGATTGTTAATGCTATCACTAGTGGTTGAATCTTCATCATTGTCCCCAATAGTGATTATCTTTTGATCAATAAGGTCTTGGATGATATTTTTTAGTCGAATACAATTTGATTTTGTGTGTCCCTTTACTTTGTGAAAGTCAAAAAGGTGCTTCTCGTTATACCCTAGTGGTTTAACTAGGGGCTCTTGATGAGGTTTAACTAGGGGCTCTTGATAATTCTTATAAATGGGGAGTTTGATTGGTCTCCCAAGTGGCGTGTATTCTCATTCGTTACCTTGTGAGATTTGTACTTTAAATTGACCTTGTGATGATTGATCTTGGAGATGTGGTGATTGATCTTTGAGATGTGGTGATTGGGTTTGTTGTTGATGTTGTTGATCTTGATATACGATTTCTTAACATTGGAGATATTGTTCTTGATGCGGTTGTGGACACAACTTAATGCTTTGATGACATGATTTAACCAATGGTAGAGTGTATTGATTTTGGAGTGAAAATGTCTCTTAGCTCAATAATTCAATTAGTTTGGCAAGTGAAGCAATTTTATCTTGATTTTGATCTTGAAACCTTTGATATAGTTGATTTGGATTTTGTTCAAGAAGATTTGGAATGTACACTTGTGGTGTTTGCATGGGATCATGGACAATTTGATTTTTGGACAATGTTCTGACTTGGGGTGATGCTTAGATTTGGCATGATAGGTTGAAAGTGAACATTGTTGTGTTTGGGAATCACATTGCCTTGATTTTGCATGGTGTTACCTTGACTTGGATTAATACATGGAGTTGTTAACATCTTGTTTGGACTTTGAAAAACATTTATATGATTCACAAACATATTTATCCCAAAGTTTTCCAAGTGTGGTTTTGAAATATTCATGTTTGGTAAACTTGTACTTGGTATATTCACATTTGGCATGTATGGATTTGGTGGGATAATGTTGTTCGTTTGAAGAATCATGCATTGATTGTTCAGTAGATAGATTTGTAGGTTTGGATTTAAATCTACCATTGGGAAAGATGTTCCAAACTTTTGACTGGGCATACTCACATTTGTTGTACCATTGAGGTTTGTAGGAGATAATGATCCCATGTATGGATTGTATAAATGTGAGTTTTGATAACTAAGTGGCATTGTAAGGCCTTGATAGTTTGGTTGACTTGGATTAATCATGATGTATGGATCAAGTTTATATTCCATGTTCTTCTTGTGTTTTGACCTTGTTGACCTCTAAGGGGTTTAGGACCAATGATGAGATGAAGGATGAAAGGGGTGAATGATATGGGTATTGAACATTTTAGGAACTTTGGATCAATGCTAGACTTAGGGTTTGATTTTGATTGGTTTGATTTGTATAATGAACTTGTAAACCCTAAGATGTTAGATGTGATCTTTAGGATAAACTTGTTCAAAGAAGTGATAATTTAAGTAAGTGTGTGAGGAAGGATTCATCCAAACACACCTAACTAAACATATGAATTTGATTTGGTTTAATGATGTACCCAAGTCTAGAATATTGATGTTTCCAAAGCTCTAAATTTGTTTGGTGGGATGGATTTTGATAGATGTTAGGAATGGATGAAGTGTTTGATTTTGATCGTAAATGAACTTAAGAAGGACCTTGTTTACAAGACCAATATATTGAAGAACATGCTTTTCCTTAAGAGTGGTTCAAACCAAAAGACCAATGTTTTCATGAAAACATATGACCAAAAGATACCAAGCACATGTGTGGGGTTCAATTGTTTCTTAACTTTTCTTAATGAGTTCTTTCTACCACAAACACTCTCTTGATTAGGTTTCAAACTAAATGTCTAATGTCCCAATTTCTTTTCATCCCACAAAGTCCATTATGTGAAAATCAAGGAAATTAAGGCAATAGTTTCCTAATGTTGACTTTAGGAAGAGCAAACGGAGATATAAATTCAAATGCTTAGAAGCCTCTAAGGTTATGAATCCCAAGGGCAAGCAATAGCATCTAAATTCGTTCAAGGATATTTGCTTCTCCTAAAGGGTTTGAGATTTGATGCTCATGTTGAATGTTTGTTTTCTAATGTTTTTGATCAAGCAAAGTGTTTTGATTTCAAGAACATGCACAACCCTATGGATATTTGAGACAATATTTGTTGAGTCCCCACTTGGACAAGTCCAGCTACACCTACTTTCAATGGATGGTTAGATGCTTGACCACACAGGCTCCCCCTTATGGTGCACTCACTTCTCGGATCAGCCAAGCATCAGTACCCATGAATCTCCCATGGCATACTTTCCATTTCTACTAAAAGTCGTAAAAGTGTGGGGCGGCTTTAGAAGGACCGTTCTTGCACCAACAAATAGATAAGGATTTTGTCCTTTCTAAACAAGGGGTTTTAAAGCAGGAATTCCATTCATGGGGGATCATCCATGCGACAAGAGACCATTGCTGCCCTTCTCGTTGAAATAATTCTCGTGATACTTGTGTTTCTTCAAGTACCCACACTTATATCCCGGGTGGAAGTTGCTTGGCTTTAGCATGTTCTCGGTTGGTTCGTTTCCTTGAGTGATTACTTTTTCCCACAAGGCAGGCCCTCTAAGATAAAACAAAAGTGAGAAAACACATCTGTAGTTTGATCAATCTTCATTGAGAAACAAAGAGAGAACACACATGATATGTTCCACTCACACTTGCAAGATTTGTTCAATTTTAGGATCCAAATTGAAGTGTGTAGGCAATTACTTACACAACTTAATATCACCAAAAGCCTTTTGATTCTTAAGATCGCCGTGAGGCGTGAGAGAAGTGCATATGTCTTTTTGATGATATTATTTTGGGTAAGTGATTACAAAAACAAAGATGCACATGTTAATTTTAAATCCTTAAAGAAGTGATTTAATTCTTTTTAAAGCACCAAATCAAGTGTTTGAAGTTGCTTGTTCATTTCTTAGCCCAAAACCAAAGTCCAGTAAGTTTCTAAGTTTAATTTTAACCAACTTGAAAAGGTCAAATCAATGGTTAATTTTAAACCCCAAAAAGAAGTGAGTTGTTCTAAAACATAAAACAAAAGCAATAGTGGATGCTCAAGACTATTACAATAAGCATTAAAAAATGCTTTTTCAAGTTCAATGCCCACTTTTCAAACTTAAATTTGCTTGTTATGTTCTTGGATCTTTCACCTTGCCACTCCATCATCTTCACGAAATCTACAAATCAATTATCAACATATTTAAATCTGCAAATCATTAATCAACATATTTCAAGAAACAATTAAGAAAACAGATTACTCCAAGAAAACATATGTTAAAAAATGAAAATTTGCTAATTATGCCCTCAAAGATAATAGTAATATTATTTAATCATCTACTAACACCCCTCTGAGTATTTGTTGTTTTCTTCGCAAGATCACTTTCAAATTGAACTTACGAAACCCAATTCACAAGTTGTTCTTGAAACATCAATCTACGATGCCATAATCCGCTGTTCAAATTCAGTTCGATTTGAGCTTACTAAAGTCAAATACTTAATCAAACATGGCGAGACTGCTGTTCTCCCATGTGCAAAGGAAACATCATTTCAATACACCCATTAAATGCAACTACATGGATGTCAAATAACATACATAGCCCCTCAAAAAGGACTCTCTTGGCTCCTTCCACATCTCACTATATTTTTATCAGACAATGTCTTGGCAATCAACTTCATTAAAAGTAAATTCTTTGATGTACAGTTTGAATCAACTTGATTAAAGTCTGAATTTTCCATTAAAATCATGCCCAATTAACTCAAGTGACAGAGCAAAAAAATAAATGCCATCATTTGCTAATCAATGCAAAGATAGGATTGTAATATCTATTCAAAGCAATGAAATTTAAAAGTTTTTGCAAGGCCCGATAAAGAAAATTTAGTAAGGCGCCACAATAGTCAAACAAAAACAAAGATTTTAGCATATACAAAAACAATGGCGTATCATTCAAACCTCAACTGACAAAGATTTTCTTTTCTTTCTTCACTTAATAGTGATCTCATAAAATGCGAGATTTCTTCCTTACAGAAGATGACATGATAGCTAAACGGTACAAGCAATGCAACAAAGCTCATTCTTTAGTAAGTCAACTTATTTGTAGAAACCTCCAAAAGGTCTTACTTTATAATTTCAAGTATTTGATTCAAAGTAGAGCTAAAAATTGCAAGTATTTGATTCAAAGTAGAGCTAAAAATAAATGATCCTCAGATTCTACAAAATCTAAATAATAAACAATAAATCAATCCCTTTATGAGATATGATCCAAAAGCCTAGTTTTTGCGTTGTCTACTAGTATATGATGGCGCCTTTAAAAAGAATTTAATTAAATGACACTTGTTAGTGGGTTTAATGCACATCCAGTTGCCACGCAGACCACACAATTCTGACTTGTTTAATATGTTAAAAGCTTTTTCAGTGTCTTAGTTAGAAATTTCAATGAATTGAATAGAAAATCACAATTCATGTAGCAAATATTCAATAGGATTGTAATATAACTTTTTAAAGATTTGACAAAAGTAATGAACATTTAATAAGTATGTTGACAGTTTACCTGCTTGTCACATAACAAAATATTCTTAGAGACAGACATATATATTTCAAAAACAAACAAAGAGAATTTAACCTACTCTTCAAATCGAGATCCCATCAAGCCACTGTTGGAGGAATAAATTCACATCTTAAGTAAGTATCAAACCATACCCACCTAGTCAAATTCACAAGATATATGTTCAAAGAACTTGAGTGAATGATGTATCTTTATTGCCTCGAATCTGTTCACTTATACAGTTGTTTGCCTCCAATATTCAGGTCTGAGTCATGGATACGCCATTGCTTACATAGGTGCCCTTAAATTGCATGTTACACTTGGTGTTGGTGAGGCTCATCAAGCAATTTCAACATTAGTGAATGCACACTTCAAAATTAATGATGAAACCAAAAAACCAGAAGCTCTGCCATGTCCGCTAGGCTATAGATTTGGAAAATACAATACATAAAATGTGAGATCAAAAGAATTCAACTTTAAAATCTCTGAAAGATCTCAAATATGATTTGGAATGCCACAAATTTTGATAGTCATATGTGTTTCTGCATGTATTGCTATTTAATGCGCCTATGGAATAACTCTCATCCCTCTTTTATAAGAAGAAGATCTGGCTTTGGCCGTTGAAGTTACAGAAGTGCTTGGCAAAAAATGGTGTCATTGAAGTTATAGAAGCACTTGGCGGCAAGCATTCTCAAGTGCAGGGAAGGAAAATTTTGGCTCTATCCCAATGAAATCAACAAGATTTCAACGGCCAAGTCAAGGAAAAACATCTGCAAACTTGTCAAGGATGGCTCGTTATCAGAAAGCCTATGAAAATTTACTCTTGTGCTCGAGCTTGTCGAGCATTGTAAGAAAAAAGGAAGGATCGACACTTTGGTTATGGAAAGTGGAAGGGTACAAGGGGGGAAAGATTTCCCACAAAGATTTTGTGGATGAGGTGGATGTGAGTTTTGCATTGATTACTACGCAAGTGTAGAGGGAGTCAAAGAAAATTGACAAGCATGTGTATCATGATATAAGAATCAAGGGTAATGTGTTCAAGAATGAGAGAGTCTTGATGGAGAGTATTCACAAGTCCAAGGAATAAAAGGAAAGATAAAAGACTCTTTCTGATTAGTTTGAAGCACGTTGTGCAAATAACAAAGCAAGTTGTGAAAGGAAGATTGCCAGGAGGTAACAAGCCATAAAGCAAAAATAAATCAACTGAAACACATAAAAATCATATATGTCCTCCCTACAAGAAATTGTAACTCATATGTCCCTCTTTGAAAGAGACTTTGCATTTTGATCTAAATCATGAATCGAGCAAAGCTTGCAGTAAATACCAATAAAAAAACAAAGATTTTGCATCCCTGTCTATTGCGTGCGTATAAACAGAAACATAGAGAATGCATGAACAAAAACATACTTTATCTTACTGTTTAAGGTATGAAATAAATGGAGGCAAACAAAAATAACGAATTTATATTTCTACCCCACGGTGGGCACTAAAATGTGAGAGGTCAACCTGCAATTTCTAACAATAAATAAAATATTCAAATTAGCCATTGTTAGAACTCAAATAAACCACTCCCTATAAAATTCATTTGAACACAAGAATAATAGAAACAAAGAAAAAAAGAAAGCAAAACATAATGAAACATTATCCTAATGATCAAAATAGCATCTTATAGGGGGATTGGTGCTTCTTTGTTGTGGAAAGAATCCCTTTCCCAATCCCTTGATTAGCTCTTGATGATGGAGATGAAATGCCTTGAAGATGCTATGTGATATGATGAACAAGATACAAATGCTTGAGATTGTGTACCAAGTTGTGGAGAAAGATACTAAGATTGTGGAGGATTAATACAATAGAGGAGGCCTCTATTTATAAGAAAGTATGATGGAGGAATACAAAACATGGAGGATGTGGGACAAAACATGAGCCAATGACAAGATGCCACTTGTCAAGATGTGAGAGGATGAGGGTTGTGCACATTTTGATCAATGTGCCAAAGAGGGGGAGATTTGAAATTCAAAAGATGGCTTGTTGGAGGGAGAAGAAAGAGTCTTAAATGCCAAGTGGGAGACATGTAAGAGACAATGTAAGAGGAGTTAATGCTATGTTGGAGGAAAAGACATGTGGGAGGGAAAATTCAAATTTGAAGAATATTCCATCTTGATGCCCTTTTTGAATGAAATTAGATGAAATAATAAATCAAATAAATTGATTTATTGTGCAAGTGGCAAATGCTAGAGAAAAGAGGATTAGTGTTAGAAGTTAATCATGACTTAATTAACTTTAGATAGAGATTAGTTGACATGACATTTGATTTAGATTTTAAATCAAATGGGAGGAAATAATGGACATTAGCCATTTAATTAAATACATTTGATTTAATTAAATGAAGAAACTTTAGAAGATAATTAAATAAAAGGATTTATTTAATTAAAGAGATAACCTTAGGATATTAATCAAATAAAATTGATTTATTTAATTGATGGGCAAATACGATTTAATTAAATATGAGGAATGCATGATGTCAATTTTGCATGTCTACAACAAGTATAACAATACCTATGACAAACAATTTCTCCTATTATGGAGTAATTATAAACACTTTCACATAAAAGCATAAACAACTTCTATTTCCTTTCCAAAGCAAATGCTATGTTTCCCTAGTGCAAGCAATCTCAAGTAATTCAAATAAAGCATTCAAAATTCAATCTTTCATAAACAAAGACAAGTAGAGGAAGATTATATCCTCCTGCCTGTAATATGCTTAATCAATTGATTGACTTGATGCTTAGCCTTTTGTAACAACTTCCTAGCTTCACTTTATCACCCAAGGCAAGACTCTAACTCAAAATAATGTAATACTGTCAAAAAAAATTCTCAGCTCTCACAAACAACTCTCAACTCTCACAAAATAATGCACCAAAGTAAAATAGCAGAATAAGTTTGCAAAATAAGAAGTGCATCCTAAATGAGAGCTCTACCTCTCTATTTATACAACAAAGAGGAGATTTCACAGCCTACAGAAAAGACATGTAAACTGACAGGACTATCCATGCTAGGCGATTCACTTCACTTGGCAAAAAGGTGGCAACAAACCAAACATAGACTTAGCATGAAAAGCTACAGGTTGACTCATTAATCTAACAACAACAAGAGACTTATTCAATTGTGCTCATGTTAAAATGATGACAATAAATCTGCATTCCAAATAGACTTCTACGGATAAAAGAACTTTCATAACTTGGTTCCAAATATGTAGCCTTCTCCCCATTTGCTTGGCATGACTTTACTCGTTGAAACAGTCTACAACCATAATACAATACATGCCCAAAGCCGACTAAGTCTAAGCTTTGTAGAAAATAGAGGAGTAAATAGTCTCCTGACTCATAAATAATGTTTTGACCAATTCCTTGTATTGTTGTATGCATTTCCTATTCTCATGCATTTCACTTTATTTTACAATTGGTATCAATTTCATTGCTTTATATAAAAGCATGCAATGTTGAGTAATTGTTGTTTAATATTTCCAAAATGCATTTCCATAGTATCGACTATGGTTCATTATCCATATTGACCATATTACTGCGCAATACATAGCTTGTAATTTTCCCTTTATTCAATGCCAATATATGTTATATTCAGCCTTTAAATGCTTTGTATACGACGCATACAAATCGACCTATGTACATGTAAATAAATCAACCTCTAAGCATTACATATATTAATCGATCTCCAAGCATAAATATATATTTATATAATATATATATATATATTCGTATATGTACATATACATATATATATATATGTATATCAATAATATCGTATATACATACATACATAAATACATACATACATACATACATACATACATACATACATACATATATATATATATATATCTCATGCCAATAAAGTATGTATACATTCGATATACAAAATGAATACGAACAAGTTAACATTCTCATAGTAATAATAATTATATCGATTGTGTACACATATATATATTCCTCTATGTACATGTATATGTATGTGTACATATATTGATACATTCGTATGGGAATGCCCGTTTTCCATACATGTGTATCAATACATGTATACATATGGATATATGTATATATCATATATACATATATATATACACATTTAATTGCACACCAAGCACACACACAATTACTATTGTGTTGATAGGGAACATACGTGTGATGTATTTATACATATACACATTCATGTCGTGTTGTCCATTCGATAGCTCCATGATCACAAGAAACTCATTCATAAGCGTGCATAGGTATGTCTACCTATTTACTCTCATGTACGTGTTCCTTCATGTGTATGGACTATCGTTGACATGAATATGTATATATATACATACATTCCATGTGTGTTCAACTCATCAATACAAACATAATAATATAAAGAAGAACTCATAAGCTCAAAACATATAACATCATCCAAGCATGCATTCAATAGTAATCATAACCCTTACTAATGCAGACATTCCTACTAAGGATGACTTACCAATCCCTGACACAATAACTTGACTCAACCATTCTACTGTGAGTGTGTGTATAAGCTTAGATAGGTTACGTTATTGGTTACTCGACCGAGATCTTCTCCTGAGTGATACTTCCCCTCACACCTGGAGGATTAAACATGTACCTACATCAACTAACACATTCCCACGGTAGTCAGTTGTTCAAAAAAATATGCATTACACATAATATTTCTCCATAGTTAGAATATTCATTTCAATAACTATCTATTTCACATATATGCATTTCTTCACATATCTTTAAATGAAATAACATTCATTCATAATTCATTGATTTTAAAGTTCAAGCACAATTTATTCTCATTCAGAATTCAAATCACATTCACATTTACACTACATAGTAATAGTAAATAGTAAATACACAATTGGGGTGTAATAGTTTGAATGGTTTCTTGAATATTTTGAACTTTTACAAATACCAAAGATACAAGCACTCAAAGCAATGATACCAATAAACAAATTCCTAGGTTCAATTTTGGATGGATATCCCCCACTTCGGTTTCAAGTGGAAGATGAGTGATCTAAATAATCAAGCACATAAGACATGCCAACAAACCTACTCAAGTAGGGTATGGCCAATGAGTTTGACTAGGATGCACAAACTCAACTAAGGGTATCCTCCAAATACCATAAGGGTATATGAGGCCTTAATCCGTAGATGAAAGGGAATGCTCCCAAACAACCGAGAGGAAAGGGTAACCCACTCTCCAATTTCACTTCTCTAAGGTATAAATTTCTTAGAGGCTTAGTCAAGATTGCCAATATTCCACTTCCAAGAGGTGTGTCTTTTGATTCAACCCTCGCTATTTATACTCTGTCGGAACACGAGAGTTGAAGTTGCCCCCTAGAGTGATCAATTCTCTAGGTAGATCCTCAAGATCACCACTAGGGACAAGAGGAGAGCATACATACGTAAAACCTTGGGGATTAAAAGACACTTGTTCATTTTAGAGGCTAAATCCAAATGTGAAAAGTTAATTTTAATCCAATTTTCAATATGAGGAAGACACATCAAATAAGATTGATTGAAGCAATGGAAATAATGTAACAATTTTAGCACTTTGCAAGAATCAAGAGTGATAAAGTAATTAAAATTAATGAACTCAAAAGACAATGCTATTTTGAAATTCCAATTTGATGAAGAGCTCCAAATCCACTTGCTTTCATGATCATTTCAATTCCCTTGAAGATCCAATTTTCTACACACCAAAATCACAACCAAAGGAGACCAAAATAGCAAGATCTTAGATCCAGGGTTAGCTACAGATTAGTTTTGAGGTTAAGTGTTAGGAAAATCAAACCCACTCAAATCTGCAATAAACTAATGAAAAATTTGAAATTGAACCCTAGATATTGCCTAGATGTGCAACAATAAAGACCAAAAGCGGCTCGACAATGACCAAAAATGTGAAAAATAGATTAAAAGTGTAGGGATAGAGACTAGAAGCACAACACTGGTTGTCAAATGAATTTGTAGAATATTCTAGTGGACCAGAAGTGCAACAAGTCAGACCAAAATTGTTGAAAATTTGACTAGAAGTGTAACAAAATTGACCAAAAGCACAAATCTGACTTATCGATTGAAAAATACTTTTTGCAAAAGCAAACTGATCTAATATATATACCAAATGCGGTCTATCGACCCGAAAGCATCGTGAATCGATTCGAAAGTGAAAATTTGACCTATACTTCAAAGAAACATAAATCTTGCAAAATTCCTAATTAAATCTAGGACGTGGGTCCCACCGGGTGTGCCAAAATGTGGATGATGAAAATGTAATTCACAAATAACAACAATGCAAAACTCACTCTCACAATCACACAATGAACTTTAAGACCTTGATTTAGAATATAAAATTTAGATAACAAGCCAAACCATCATAACTAAGATCTCGATTTGCTCCATTTGTGGTTGCTCTTCAAAGTAACAAGCTATGAAAGAACAATAATGATATGGTGCAATGCTAATGATAAATGCTCAAAGATAAATGATACCTTTGCTTGACAAATGATAATGATAATGCTTGAATGCTTAATACTTGATAGTGATAAGAGTACTAGAGAGAATTTGATATTAAAAGTGCTAGGGGGTTTGAATGAAATGAAAGTTTCTTATTTATATGCTTCACTTAACATTTGATCAATGGTGGACATTAATTTGCAAGATCAATGAATAGGAGAATTAAAGATAAGGTAAGACCCGAATTTGAATTTGATTGAAGGAAAAATTAGAAGAATTCAAAATGATAGTTGGAGTAATAGATAAATATTAATTTATTTATTTTAGAAGAAAATATTTAACTTAAATAAATTGTTTTAATTTATTTAAAAGAGGAGTGTTAGCTAATTAAATAATTTTTGAAAAAGATTTAATTTGAAATTTGATTTTAATTAATGTTGGAGGGAAAAAGATAAGAGTTGAATTAAATAATTATTTAATTAATATAGATATTATAAAAAGATTAAGATAAAGATTGTTTAATTATTATAAAGGGAGGAATATTATTTAATTAATATAGATAAAATAAATGATAAGGAAAATGATGAAATGCATTAGTCATTTTTAGATGTCTACAAGATCAAGCTATGAGATTAAGAAAACAACCAACACTACCATAAGTTCACAATAACCACTACAAACTATGCCAATTTCCCATATTGTGTCTCTAGTGACCTAGATTGAGTTTCTAAGCTATTTGCAATAATAATAAAACATTACACTTAATCTACTTGCAATGCTTGAAATGAAAGATCAAGTTGGAGGTAACTATGAATGCTAAACAACTAGTAGTGATATTCTTGCTTGTAAATGAGATTAAACATAGCATAATATACTCCAATTTGACATAAAATAAAGTTTCTTTTCACAAAAAGAACCCCTCATAACTAGCTCTACCAAGAAACAAGTGTAACAAACCCTACCTCTATCGAAGCCACCAAACCCTAGTTTTGTTGGTAGTATTGTAGTAGGAAGAGATGCAATCTAAGAAAACATAGTAATTTATTGTACCTCCTTCATATCAACTTGTAGAACTATCCTAAAATGTGTAGAGGAAGTTGAGAAGGGAGTGGTATCATAATAACTCCATGGCTTTGAGCAATATAGTGGGCATATAAGAGAAATAAGTGATGTGGAAAGGGTTGAGTACCCAATGCAACAACATATATATGTGTTAATTATATTGAGAAGTGAGTGGCATCATAATAATTGTGTAGCTTTGAGTATTATGGTGGACATATGAGAACAAGAAGTGATGTGGAGAAGGTCTGAGCATCCAATCTAGTAGCATATGGTTGCAATTGATCAAAGTTACAAAAAATGAAGGAGAATGGGTCATGCTATAGGTTGAACCAAAGGAAAAGAAGTATTTTATGGTCAATATACACTATTAATGTAAGTTGGGGTGAAATAATTGTTTTTGTGATCCATTTTCAAAGATTTCCCCCTCATGTCTATGAAAGGTTATTTTGAGATCAATGACACAAGTGAAAATACATTGTGATTACAACAACCTTTATGGTGCAGGAGCACCCATGTGTGTTTTGATGCCTCAAATGGAAATTTTTGTTTTATGTTGAGTTGTCTTGATGTAATAAGGTCTTCTTATACCATTTTATGTTTGTAAGAGTCTTGGTAGGGTTCTAGGAGTTAAGATGTTAGAAATTGCAAAGTTGCAAATGTTGTCAACAACATTTTTTTTATCAAGAATGTGCAAATGGCAGTTTCAGTTCAAGATTTGGTTGTGTAATCATTGGGAGGTGTGTAAACATGTTTAAAAATATTTGTGGCATCAACCCAAGGGGTTAGAAAAAGTCTTGGTGAAGAAGAATCAATAAAGATCTTTGTTTTCCTGTATTTAGTAATGTTTTCTTGCTAATCTGGTGAACAGTATGGACATGTAAGGCCTTCTCATGGCCTTAAACTTGCTGGAACTTGTAGAGTAGTGAATCTTCTTAATTCTCTTTTTTACAACACCTGATTTCATTGTGTTTGAAGAGAGTTAGAGCCATTTTACTCCAAATCGCTTGAAACCCTAGGTAAGGTTGGCTCTGAGTGAATAAAATGCTTTTCTCTTCATTCCACTAGTGAAAAGGCCCAAAATAAATGGAATGGATTGGAGTAGGGTAGATTTTGTTTTCCTAAAGTTGTAGGAGTAGGGAAGATGGTTGGCACGTGCTGGGTTGGATTAAAGGTTTGATATCTCTATGTATCAAACCAAGAAGCCATGAGAGGAGTTGTATTTTGTGTTGGAAGAGTTGATGAATGCTTTGAAGGTAAGTGGAACATGTCATTGGGTATATGAGACCCTATCTAAGAAGGGAGTGGTTGGAAGATCTCTGGAATTCTTTTTGTGTGCAAGCCCTAGTGTTTTCAAGCCTAAATTAGCCCTTTAGGCCTAGTTTACAATAGGACAGTCAATTTTTGATCCCAATGTTCCAAAGGAACCCTACCCCATTTTTAGATATGTGTTGTAAGGGTGAAAAGGGTATGCCAAACTTGCCTTACATTTTGAATATCAGTTTTGCATCAAAATTTATGACCAAAAAGGTTGATTTGTTGCTCATTTAGGCTTAGTAGGAAAGGGGATAGTTAAATTTTGAGCCCTTACATACAAAGGAGCCCTATCCAATTTTATTGGTGTGTGTTGTAAATCCCAAAAGGGTATATGAAAATTCCTTTACAGTTTGAAGGTCATGCTTACCCTGCGAGTTATGATTGAAAAAACAGTTGTGAAAGGCTACTAGAAGAATGAAGACTTGTCAAGCAAAACCCACCATTGGATGTTTGATAGATTGCAAGATTGGTTGATTTAGGTTGTTTTGAGTTGTTCAAACTTGCTCTGCATCACTTTAGCAATAAGTCTATGTGGGCTTTATGTTAAAACATGATCAATTGCAAAATGCTTACTTCTAAAATGGCTTCAACCTTAGCTCTCAATTTGCTGTCATCAACTTATTGGTTGATTTTCATTTTTAAAGTGGTTCCAAGAATTTAATGAGCAAGGTGCAAATCATAAATGTTTCGTAACTAGAGTTTGGCATTTATTGCTAATTTTATTGATAATGATTGAGCTTTCACTTCATTGTCTAGGAAAGGTTGGTTTGATTACAATGTTCAAATGAATTCAAATTTGAGGAATGAGGATAACATTTCCCATTCTAGGGATTTCAGCTTGATAACTTTCAATGTCTTTTCTTTCTTGTTTTCTATCTTTTTTATCCCAATTCTTATGTCATTGATAGAAGAAACGTTAGGTTGAATGTGTAAGGAAATATTAAGTGTGAAAATTTGCACAATGTACAACTTTTAAAGAAATTTGTTTCAGTTGTTAAGATCAATATGAATGATTTATATGGTATATGGCT
The DNA here is from genome assembly GCA_007258455.2 of Sequoia sempervirens. Taxonomy (NCBI): domain Eukaryota; kingdom Viridiplantae; phylum Streptophyta; class Pinopsida; order Cupressales; family Cupressaceae; genus Sequoia; species Sequoia sempervirens. Next base: position 185,001 of record VDFB02321468.1, on the reverse strand, counting down.
TTCCTAAGCATGATTTGTTCCAAAATCTACATTGAGAAACAATTTTTTCTGCCAAAATTAACTCCAAACTTGCACGTGACTAAACTCGCTATTCCTCTCTGATATTCAGATTATTGCCTCACTACATTTTATTAAAAAGAACTTCATAGTTTCAACAAAAGCTAAACCTTTCCCATTGAACCATTTCCACTTTTACTATATTAGGTTTTTGGTTGACCGTTGCATCTTCAAATGCTTACTTCATAAGGGAATACTTTCTTATTTTTCAAGACCTTTGAAATCAAAGTGCCATGAACCTTGTGAATAATGCTCAATGTTTTGACCAGTCTTTCAATATTGCAACAATGATCTCAAATTGGCTTCTCAGGTAAAATAAATCATTATGGATAATATAAGTAGGCTCTGAAATTGATTCTAAAAATGAAAAGCCTGCCATTCAACTGGATAAGTTTAGATTTGAGAGCATTTAACGATATGCCGTCATCCAAACTATTGGAAAATATTAATTAAAAAGAAAGGCCATCATTCAATCTCTGTTTCTAGCAACTCTACCTCCACAAGAGTACTAAAATAACAAATTAAAATGAAAAACCTCATTCCAAATTCAAAGAAATTTTACAATTTTTTTTTAAATCAATTAAGAATTAGACTTTAATGTAGAGTTAGAATATAACATGGCACATATTTTTGTTGATAAGCATTCCAACAGCTCAGAATGCAATTGTTGAAGACAAACTAGACCAGACTCTCATATAGAACTCTTTCATACAACAACCTTATATAGTTTAGATGGTGTGGATAGAATTGCACTTATCCACATCTTCTATATTTGGCTATGGACACTAAGAATTTGATTTGATCACATGATACAAACAATTAGTCATGAATACCACATGATATACTCTTACAAATATAATATTTTTAAAACATTTAATGTAATAGAACCCTTCAAACCATAGTTGCCAGAAATATAAAATGTGACAAAGTCAATGCAGGAACTTTGTTTTCAACATATAGGAATGTATGTATATATACATACATGAAAGTTACAATGCCTTAAGAGATTTACCAAGCATGCCTGTGTTAATGGTTCAAATATAATATAAGTCAAAAGTTTGAGTTGGCAATTTCTCAACAAGCCAATGGGCAAGTGAAGTTGCATCTAGCAAATATCGAGAAAAACTTGGCAGAGTCCAAAAACTTTTAAAATGCTTTAAAATCATTGGCAGTGAATGACTTATTCACACCATGAGCATCAGGTCAGGTTTGTAGCGACTACACTACCAGCTCAAATAATGAATCAAACCAAACATATGAAACATTGACAATTCTAAAACAATTAGAAAGTACTTACTCTTAAATTAAGATGTCTCCTAAACCAATGCTGATTGAAGTTGGTAACAATCAAGCGTATTCACTATTTATTAAGTTTTAAAAGTATACCACCTTGAGTTGCATTAGTTTTTAACCCAACATAATGCTGGAGTGAGTTTCAACATAGAGGCACCACTCTACTCATTCTTAATGTACTTTTCAATTTTGAATTAATGAGTCTATCATAGGATGACTACATATATGTCAGGTTGCAGTCAAAAGCTAGAGAATTTAGGTTGTAGTGAAAAGCTAGAGAATTGACTGAGATAAGCATAAAAATCTTCAATACTATTAGGCAAGTATTACGAACCAAATTCTGTAACATAAACCTTCAACTTTCATTTCCATCCAAAGATCAAATGTAGTCAACAGTCAATTGGATGAATTTGAGGTGGATTGACCTTTGGGATTAATTGCATGGAAAAAATTAAATTATTGATCCTATTGATATTAAATATTAGATTTATTTACACACCTATTTAAGAGACAGTGAAGAGACAAAATATACACTTAGATGACTAAATGATATTTAGAAACCATTGACTTGAATTTTTGTAGTTGAGATGAATCATGGAGTGCATGAAGGATTTTTGTGAGATTGTTCCTTTGTTTATGCTTTTATGTTCTATTGTGCTTCATTGCTAACTAGGGTTTAGTTTATTTATGTTACTTTATTGCTAACTTGAATTTTTCCTTAGTTACATTTGGTGAACCCGACATGAAGGACAACTTTTTTGCAGATTCCGTATGATTTTTTATTTTTGCAAGTTTTAGGTACAGTTTGATGCAATCGCAAAAGCCAGAATGACGCAATCGCAAGGCCAAATGATGCAACTAATTTGCATAAGGGATCATTTAGATTTTGTTTAATTTTTGGTTATTTCTATTAAATTTAGGTCATTTAGCCTTCTAGTTTACCAGTCTAGCCCTAGGGTCATATCATAGGTATCATCAGACCATTTTTTTTTGGTAGAGTTTCTGCTATTTTATAGGTTCAGGTTCATGCACTGCAACTAACTATTGTTCGCGCATTTGTGTTTCTAGTTCACTACAATCGTCAGAAACCCAAGCCACATCTATTCTGGTGAACTGTAGTCGACATCTCGTGAGCCGTAGTCACAGTTCTTGAGACACATTTGATCACTCCCATGAGCCGCAACTGTCTATTTAGCGTTTTTTTTTTAATTTCTACCAATATTTTTTATTTTTTTTCCTTTCTGTTTCAGTAGACTAGGGTTTTCTAGTTATTGACATTTTGTTGGTAGCATGTGGCAAGTTGGAGGAAGATACTAACTTTGTTTTGTTGTTCATTTTTATAATGTCCTTCATTTTTAAGCAACAAACAAACAACAACTACAACTTGCATTTCACATTCATGGTTTAAAATGAACTGTATTTACATTTATTAGGTTTAAAAAGAACACAACTTGCATCTACACTCATCAAGGTTAAAATGTACTTGCATTTTTCATAGCATTGGGCTAAAAAGAACCTTGTTTTTAAGCAACAAACAAACAACAACTACAACTTGCATTTCACATTCATGGACTAAAATGAATTGCATTTACATTTATTGGGTTTAAAAAGAACACAACTTGCATCTACACTCATCAAGGTTGAAATATACTTGCATTTTTCATAGCATTTGGCTAAAAAGAACCTTGTTTGTTTCATAATAAGCTGGGCTAAAATTTACAAGTGTTTGGTGTGTTTTGTGGTATGGCAGTGATTTCTTAGTGTGTATGCACTTCTCTTGTGCCTCACAACGATCTGGAGAATCAAAATCACTTAGGGATTATTGCTTTGCCACCCACACATTTTGGATTTGGGCATTAAAATGAACAACCTTGTGAATGTGAGCTGAAAGCTTTGTGTATGCACTCTCCTTGTGCCTTAGTGCGATCTTGGATGATCAAAAACAAAGTTTTCAATTTTATTTTGTTTACCCATCATTAGAAGGCCTACCTTGGTGGGAAAAAGTACTCACCCCAAGGGAACAACCCAAGTGGTAACGGGCTAAAGCCAAGTCCTTCCGAACTGCTATATTAATTTGTGATTGCAAGGGAAGTTTGCAATCAACAGGAAGTGGTATATGATAGCTCTCCCTTAGTATGTTTATGATGTGAAAATACCTTGTTCTAAGGGTTGGGAAATCTCCTGAGGGAGTTTATCATAGTATCTCTTGAATTGGACGCCCTTACTAAAAACATTTGTGTAGAAAGCCAAAATCCTTTTATCTGTTAGTGCAGGAGGTCAGACCTTTGAAGCCATCCCACACTTTTGCGGTTCATTATAGAGATGGAAAATTTCTTGAGATCCTTGTGGTCTTAGGGAATTTGGAACCTGGTATGCCTGAGAAGTGAGTGCACTATAAGGGGGAACCAGTGCTACCAAGTTCCTAAGCTATTTGCTTTGAATAGGCGCGGCTGGAGAAATCCAAGTGGGAACCCAACAAATATTGTCCTTGCCAACCATAGGATTTGTGCTTATTTTCAAAGTTCTTGTATCAAACAACCCAAGACAAAAACAAAGTGTTTTCCAAAGTGTTTGTTGAATTAATGAACAAATAAACACCTCTGCAATTTGGAAAATCATAATCAAACTGAAACAAATTTACAACATTGTCAAAATTGTAGAAAAACTAGACTATGTTCATTGTGAACCACAACTAAGACTCTGAAACACAATTGACCGTTAAACAACACATCTGTCAAACCTACAACACAACTATTGATAAACACATTTGTTAAACTTGCAACACAATTGCTGTCTGAAACACTGCATTTATCCTTTGCAACGCAACTGTGACCTTAAACACTGCAACTGCCTGTCACTCAGAAAAAACAACCTTCACTGTCACAATTTGAGGTCAAACCTTCAAGATTTGTCTCTGATTACCTTTTCACAGTGATCTCTACACAAAAACTAGAAAGATTTTCTCAAACTATCCACCTTAGCACCTTGTCATTTAGTCTTAACAATAGGCATACCATTGCAAAATTTAGTTGCATTTTAAGATTCCTAATCACCTTTAGCTTAGTCAAAATCTTAGGTCATTATCTTTGTAGATTTAAGAATAGGCCAACTTTGCATAGTTTTTACAAACCATTGCTTCAAGAAAATATTGTCATTGGACCAAGTTACTTATCACACTTATAGTATTTGTCATTTTCGGTGAGTCTTTTCCAACTCATAAGTCTAGTTTGGGAAACTCACTTTGTCTCTTTGTCATTTCACTTGGTTTTACAAAAGGTCATTTGACAATTCAAATTGAAGCATTGGCTAAACTTTGGATGGTTAGTAACCTCTTCTCAAATCTCCCAAAGCTGATTATCTTTAGAGCTTGATTAACCTTTGCATTTAGAACACCTCATAACATACTTAGACATTGCTATAACATATCAAGACTCTCTCATTTTAAGACACCATTATTTGTCACCTTGCATTAGACATTCCTCTTAGACATCATTTGTCACCTGCATTAATCATTCTTCTTAGACATTATTATCACTCTGCATCCCTCATAAACATCATTGTCACCTCACATTGGCCATCCAATATCCTCTTTAGACATTATTGTCACATTGCATTAGGACACTCCTCATTTCTTATTCCAAAAAGACCAAAAACATAGTTGCATTAGCTTTGAATCTTTATATCTAAAAATCCAAAAACATAGACTTAGTGTCATATCATTTCCATCCATAGACCTAGTTCCATATCATTTGCATTTTCCTTAAATTTTAGTTTGAGAAAATATTACATGGTTGAGACTAGATTACAAAAAAGGAGAAGAGACATGGACCTCTTTGGAAAAGAAGATGAGCATTATAACCATACTAGTGACATGAACCTGAATTCCATTTCACATACAACTCACAATAATACCAACATGGGATCTACCTTCAACAACCCTTTCAATGACACAAACATTAGACATCCATCACACAACAATCCTTTTGAGGAATTCATTCAAGGAGACACAAATCATGGAAATGTATTTGTCGAATACCTAGAGGCTGTTGCCCAAAATCCAAAAGTAGCTTCTTTTGTAGACGAGTTAATCATGCTAGACCCACAACGATATTTGGCCAAAATATTACATGAAAGAGTTAGATTACCACATGGATTTGATGTCAACACCTTGAGAGCAACATCACCTAGTCCCAACACACAAACTAGTCAAGCTCCCTCAACACCACAACATAGCACTACCACTACTTCTATTGGCATGACAACTCAAAGTGCAACAAACACGATCAATACAAAATTTGCTTTTGGGACACCAACTATATTGCAAACCACATCACAACCAATGCCACAAGTTTCTCAAACTATGTCACAAACTTTTGGATCAACATTGTCCACATCCAATGCTATGGGGACATCCTCATTTAATCCTTTTGCAAGAAACAAAGCAAGAAAGGTATCCATTCAAGGACCTCAACCTAACACCAATACCATGTCAAAAGGTCCTCAAATCAACACAAACACTAGTGGCCCTAAAATACAAAAAATGAACTTCCCACACAGTCATATCTATCAATTTGGACAAGGAAATCAAGCGTCACAACACATGAGCATGTCACAAACAAGATACATCCCACTTGGTCATCAAAACACACATGGACAACACATTCCCTAAATGCAATTCAACACTACTGGATCACACATCCCAAAATATACTTCCCATATTTATACACATGCTAAATATCAACACGTTCCAACTCAAAACATGTCATCACAACAAATGAGAATGCATGGGATGCCTATCACCAACATGTGTGATGCCACCAACAATCCAATAGTGGATGCATTGACTGTTCAACTAGTTGCCTTACAAAAGAAAGTAGAAAACATGCAACTATCAAAAAAGAAGACTCATACACCCTTTAACTTGCATCCATATCCATTTGACACAAGCTTATACATGCCACCATTCCCTCCAGGGTATGTGGTCCCAAATTTCTCCAAGTACAAAGGAAAGACAAACCCTATTGAGCACATAAGATAATTCTCTACCAAATGTGTAGACGTGGCATATGGACACATTTATTTGATGAGAATTTTTCATAGGAGTCTCACAGGCCCTGCACTCGATTGGTTCACACTTCCTAAAGGGATAAGATCATGGGGTGAACTTTCCAACAAATTTGTAGAAAACTATGCCTATAACATTGACACTGGCATTACAATCGCTACACTATGTAAGGAAATACAAGAAGAATCTGGTGAAACATTCATTCCTTTCTTTCAAAGATGGCGAGGCTTGGCAAGCTGATGTTCGGTTGAAATCCTTGAAAAAGAGAAGGTACACATGTTTGTTCAAAACCTCATTGGAACTTTGAAATATAATTTGCAAGTCCATTGTTGTACAACCTTCATAGACCTTGTTGCAAAAGGTGTCCAACTTGAAAAGGTCCTCATCGCACAAGGCGAGCTTAAGTACCTCAGTAAGAACACAAACATGAACACGACCAATGATAAGAACAAGTATTGGACCAAAAAAAAACATGTTACCAATGATGGTGTTGTTGATGCTAAAGTAGTGAATAAAACCGATCCCGCAATCACACTTAGGGGATCTCAACTACAAAACACTCCCCTGTCCATCTCGAAACCTACCACAAATATTGTTTAAAGCAACCAAGACCAAGGTCAACAAAGACAAACTAGACAATTCTCACAATGATGCACATTCACCCCCTTGGGAGAACCTATCGAATCTGTCCTAAAGAAACTCGTCTAATCTAATGTCATAACATTGCAAGAACCTAAAGCATATGACCCAAGATAGTTTAAATCATCATGGTGGGAAAACAACACCTTTTGTGATTACCACAGAGCAAAAGGACATAAAACATCTTCATGTAGACAATTGAGGAACATTATACAAGATCTAATTGAGAACGGTGACATTGAATCTAACGATCAACAATACTCTTCCAATATTGACCATACCATTCATAAGAATCCATTGCAAGATCATGGGTCAGGAAATCCCTCATCGTTAGGTCAAAAGACTAATAACCAAGCTAACTATACTCACGCTTCCTTCGATTACTCGAGCCTGCCTATAATCAATCACCTTCGAGCTGCCAATGAACATGTCAATACCATCACCATAAAAAAGACTCCTAAATGCAATGTCACAACTTGCCAAGCCAAAATCACGATACCTGGCCCTTCTGCTAAGCTGTCACAAACTAAAGGACAATTTAACCTTGTTGATCAATTGGGTAAAACCCTCACTCAAATTTCCATACTTGAACTTTTACACATCTCTCCCACACATAAAGCAATCCTTGACAAGGCTTTGAAAGAGACTTCAATCCCCACCAACATTGATGTCAACCACTTTGAAGCTATGGTCGAATGTTTAGCCAATTCCCACCAGGTCACTTTCTTAGACCAAGACTACTCCATGACTAAGCCATACCACAATGATGCATTACACATTGAAGTTTTTATTCACAAACACAAGGTCAGACGAGTCCTAGTAGATGGCAGAGCCGGATTGAACCTATGCTCCTTAAAATTGGTCAAGGCTTTAGGCTTCTCTAAGGCATTTGTAGATGCCACTAAAAGCATAGTAATCAAATCTTTTGATGATGAGGAGTGTTCTTCTAAGGGAATTATCACACTCCCTATTCGTGTTGGGCCAACAATTATAGATACTACATGACAGGTCCTGGATCTTGAATTTCCCTACAACATCCTCCTTGGTTGACCTTGTATTCAAAAATTGAAGGCCGTGCCATCCACATATCACCAATGTTTGAATTTTCCCTATAATGGCACCGAGATTATCATAACTGGTGATCCTGACCCCTTTCAATATTGCACCAACTTAAGGGGAATTTCTAAACATTAGGTGCCTATTAATCATGAACTTTCGACATCCACCTCATCCAAATACGTTGATCTATCTACACTTATCAAGTCATCCACTTCCACTGCCTCGACCTACACCCTACCATCTGCGCCCACCATTCCAACTGCCAATCCAAATGTCAAGATCCATGACATGGGATGTGGTGAATACTGCATGGACAAGCTATAGATAAACGCCAATGCTAAGGTTGTTGAGAAGGTTCAAGCTTCCAATAATGATGTCAAGACTGCTTCAAAAGGCACATGAACAAATGGTCGTGCTTGGGTCAAAACCTTTTGGGCTCTTAATGATATATTCGCCTTAACCCTATCCTCTTCCTCACAAACCTTGCATGTCTATGGCAACCCCACCCAATCATCATTTGACTATCCCACCCACCTTGGGTTAGGATATGTCTCCTACTGTCATCTCTACCAAGTTACCTTGCCCAATTGGTAAGGATGTGCAAGCTTCCTTTGACGTTAGCAATACTGAAAAGGATAGTCCTAAAGACTCCTTTGATGGCATCACCCCTCTCATTCATCAACTCAATATTCTCGTCACTTCGCCTACTTCTTCCATTTCACTTATGTCCATCCCCATCATAGACATGGATTAACAAGTCATAGTTCACAAAAAGCATAAAGGAAAAGCTCAAATGAACGAGCTATCTTTAAAAGGAGATAAGAATCAAGAGACATAATGCAAACAAAAGAATGTCAAGAAAAGTCCTCTAGCCACACTAAAAAGCTATTGGACCCATAAAAAATGAAAGTCCAAAATGAAGACAAGCAAAGGTTGATCTCCAACTATGCCCCTTTATCAAAAATCACTCGAGACATCTCTCAAAAGATAAAGACAAATAAAGAACTTATTGATCCTATAAGGAAAGTAGAGGTGCGGAAACAACTATCCTAACGTTAAAACCACAGGGGAGAATGCAGACAGTGCTTTTAATTTTCAAATTACAATCCAATTAAGACACACATGAAAGATTTATAGAAACAAAAATAATACTCAAAGATAATGAACAATAGATTTACGTGGGAAACCCTTTCGGGAAAAAAACCCACCACACCAAGCTGAATATCTTTGTATTTCAGTAACAACAAATTACATACAAATCAGAGATACAACTCTCTAGTATTAGTTCACAGTAGTTTCATTCACTGTTCAATCTCTTACAGAAATTGCTCTCAACAATCCAATTCACCATTTTTTTCAAACTCAAAATGCTCTCCTTTAAATCTTATCACATCCTGATTTTTCTCCTCTGTTCATCCTTATCCGCCATTACCCATCGTAGAAAGTTTCCACTTGAGCGTTGATTTTTCCCTGCATACAGTTCAACTCCAGTGTCGCAACTGTTGCAAAAAATCTAACTGCCATCCATTTGAAATTCACTTCCTATGATTTGTCCATGAGGCTCCACATAGGATGGTCAAATGGTCAAGGGTGTTCAACCTGTGTTGGCATGTTGGTGAGACACTAACCGTGTCTCCCCGATGCCAACACAACCAACATTCGATATTGGCGTAGGTTCCGCCAGTCGGCAAGACGACATAGCAAACGCCATGAGTCCTACTGACATCACCAACATCCATCGTATTTCTATCGGCAAGAGATTTCTCATTGACAAGACTCATACCGATGCTCACAAGTCACATCAATTTCAACTTTTCCATCGGCAAGACTTTTCCATTCGCCAGGAGGTGTCACCGAGTCTCCTCAAGTTTCACCGAAGCACCTGACAGTCGGCAAGACATTCGTCTTTCGTCAAGATTTCACTCCGAGCAAACATGTCTTATAGAGTTGGCAAGACTTTTGTCTTTCGTTGAGACCTCACATTGAGCAACCAAGTCTTACCGAGTCGGCAAGACTTCTGTCTTTCGCCGAGACCTTTCACTGAGCGAACATGTCATACCGAAGACTATCGACGAGGCTCTCCATCGGTCGCCAAGACTTCATACCGAAGTCTTTGAGTCACCGCGAAGACCCCAAGTGTATCCCCATCGGTGAGACCTTCCATTGTCGCTAGGACTTCATACCGAGCGATCAAGTCACCCCGAAAACACTAGTCGTTGTGAGTCTCCCCGAAGCCCGATAAGAACATACTGTTGGCCAGAGGTCTCCATTCGACAAAAGGTCAGAGCAAATGCTTCTTGTCACAATGATAGTTCATTCGGCAAGACACCAACCTTGTCTTAGTGACTTGGAACATTTCAAAGGATTTAGAACAGTTAGTCGGCTAGAATTAATAATGTCACACCGACTTTGCCTTCAAGGAGTTACATGTCAGTATGGATTGAGGCAAATATTCCAACAGATCCAAGGTCTTCATCTACATTTTCACTCATTACGTACATTCCATTCCATCCATTCATATTCACACGACCATCCTATCATCCCACTTCCATTGGTGATGTCTTTCAATGTACCTTTGATGATGACCCCTTCACATACCCTAGCTCATCGGTTGCCCAAACTCTGTTTCGTCTGAAGCTTGGTGGCCCATGTAGTGAGCACATTAGGGATCATATCATAGCCTCATTCATTCGCCACTTTTATCATCCGTCATATTTACCACTTACATTTCGTGTCCAGATCTAGTCTTTTTGCCAAGCATGGTCATCTACATTGGGTCAAGGCATCATCACAACATATCGGGTCTACACATAGCTTCTGAAAGTCTTGCTAAAACCATAAAAGTACAAAAAATTTAAAAATAAAAAAATCGTTACATTGATGAAAACCTAGCAAACAAATGTCTTGGCGACACCATAAAAAAAATATCAAAAAAATAAAGAGAAATAATCCATACAATAGTGAAAACCACTTCGGTGGCACTTTAGATAAGTACCATGGTGAAAACCTAGCAAACAAGCACCATGCGTAGGCAGTCTTTGCTTTGCCATCTACTATCACTCCCTCTACCTTTGTCCATAATAAATACCTAGTCTTCTAACACCCTCACAACGTTCGTCATAAAGTCTTGCTATTTCTTTCCACAACTGACAATGGTTGACATCATGCCTTGCACATCATCCACCTTTCATCCCGAGCAAGTCCCATTCTGTCTCATTTATCTTGGTTAGTCCTAGACCTGACTGGCGGCAACACCCTTAACACCTGACTGCAGTGGGTCTAGCACATGGTCCTGTATATCACAAAAATCCAAAAAAAAATCAAATATTCAAGAAAAGCCAAAAAATCAAATATTCGACAAAAAACCAAAAAAATAAAAACATGTCAAAAATCCAAAAACACAAAAATGCGAAAAACACAAAAACATCCAAATAGCTCTCAAAAATCCCAAAAACAGAGTCAAAATCGGTCAAAGTTGAGTCATAGTTAGAATGATCGAACTACGCAGTCTCTGTGCATTTGCTATGTAGGCAAGGTCATCATTTGTTATACCCCTAAAACCACCTAGGTCATTTTTTTAGGTTTTTAGTGTCTACTGGTCATTTCAGTCTAATAAACAACTTTGGTCTTTTCCCAATCAGTCATGTCAATCACTAAAATTTGTCATGGCATCAGTCGAACTATGTTGTCTCTATGCATTTGCTACGTAGGCAAGGCTCATCCTCAATGGGCCTCTGAGACATTAGGTCTGTCCTTTTTAGGTTGGTACAAATAAAATCATGATTCGAACCCTTGTCATTACAACAAAGTCGACAGTCATGTCAAACTACGAGGTCTTTGAGTGTATGACGTAGGCAAGACCATCATTCAATGAGCCCCCAAGGCCACCTAGGTCCGTCCTTTAGTGTTCGTCACATCTGTCAAATAAGTTAGACATAGTCAAACTCGGACACAAGGCAGTCATCGAAACGTCAACATTCAAATTGTGAACCAGCAGACAACATAATCCAATCAGTCATCAAGTCACAATCAGTCAAATTTCCAAAACAATGTCAACCTCGTCATTTTATGATCCCCTCCAAAATATGTCCTTCTTGGAATTGGACCCCGTCCAGATGTCATTTTCCTTTTTAGGATTTGACTTTCTTGACGACAGGCTCCGTCTCAATGTCATTTGCCTTTTCAGGATATGTCTTTCCTAACGACAGGCTTCGTCACATCGTCTTTGACTTTTTTCAGGATGTGCCCTTCTTGACGACAGACATCATCAAATCGTCAAAATTGTTAGACTATCAAATCATCAAACCAATCAACTTTTGACAAACAAATATTGACAAACACATTGAATAGCTGTTGACTTTGTTAGTCTATTTTGTCTGATCTTTTTATTGTTTTGTCTCTTGGTCATGTTACTAGCTACCTTAAGGATGTCCCATGAAGGATTTAGAAGTGCGATGATGTTTCATGACATGTTTTTCCTTGATTGCTATTTTTGGTGTGTCTTGACAAAAAGATTGGGGCAATTTAACCCTTAGTATGAGTTAGGACATTCCTTGTCTGTGACTGTTTATTTTTCACAAGTGGATGATTATGTCATACCATGGTGTTTGTGGTCCATTTGTCACATTTTACCACCCAATGATGATTAATGCAACATCTATTTGTACTTGGGAAAAATATTGAAGGTTTCTTTCTAATACTAACCTCCAGGTCTCCTATGTTGACATTCATCTTTTCTGTGCTCCCATTCATCTTTTCCACTCTAATAGTTCTTCCAGTTCGTATCTTCATCATTCTCATCTATTCTCCCCTATCCTTTTGTCTTTTATCTTCTAGTCCTCCCATCCATTTTAAGAGCACACTCGTGTTCTTTGAACCCGCATGTCCTCTCAAGGGGGCATACTACTACCTCCTCGTCATTCTTCCTTATCCTATTATTCACTAGGGCATATTTTTGACTTGTTTTCTTTGTCACAATGCGATAAACTGCATTATGACAAAGAGGGCCAAAATGTAGAAACATAAAAATAATTTAGGCCTATAAGCTTTTTTTTCCATGATTTACCATATTTCTTCTCAACATAATTAAAATATTTAATTATGTCCTATGATCCAAATTCAACTATTAATTAAATAATTCTTAATTATTTAATTAATTCATATCTTTTATTCTTCGTGATTATTTATTACATTTATTTATTTAAATACGTCACTAATTTCCTATGTCTCTCTATAATTAAATAAATTTAATTTCCTATCTCTCTATAATTAAATAAATTCTTATATTCACTTTATCCCTTTACTCTACAATTAAATAATTTATTAAATTATTTAATTATTTTTTTTGTCATTTATTTAAATTTCCCTTTCCCATTTTCCACTAGGTAAATAATTAAAAATCATTATGTACTATTTTGACGCCACCTCTTTTGAATTAAATTAATTTTTAATTCAAAAGGTTAACACTCCTCTTAAATCAAATAATTTTAAATTCTTATTTGATTCTCCAACAATCTCTTTTTCCGTATCCAAGATCCTCTTGTCACATGCATTTCTGTCTATTGATTTAATTTTTTCTGTCCATTGATTTAATTTTTCTGAAATTAAATCATAGCCCTCAATTTCAAATTTTCACCCTAATTTTGCCCTAACCCTAATTGCTAGTTGTCATATTCAATCTCAGCCTTCCATCTTAGGGCATTTGTCAACTGTCAATCTTGACCATTCATCCAAAAAATTGACTTTTATAAAAGGACAATGTCAGCCTCATTTTGTCACTTCATGCTTGAAAATTTCTGAGTACACTTGCAATTTCTTGAGTGAAATTTTTCAATATTTTGCTTGTGTCTTTGTCATAGGTCATAGTTGCTCATAAAAAAAAATCTGAGGGCAAATACTATTTACAATAAAAATCTGAAGGCAAATACTATTTACAATTTACTCCAAAATGGAAAAGGGCAAAGGGCAACGGAGACGAATCATGGAGTACATGAAGACTTTTGTGAGATTGTTCCTTTGTTTGTGCAGACAAAAGATTCTTTCATCTAAAATACTATTAAAACCATGTGCCCTCTTTCAATGTTTCAAGTTTTATTCACCTCGCATAAGTCTATCTAAGATTCCGGATCTCAACACAAGGCCATTTTGATCATAAACGTGTTAAACCACTTGTTGAATGCTTTGTTTGATTTAACATCATCAATAAAGTCCGCACGAACTACACATGCCCTTTGAATAAAATAACTGTAATAGGGCAGTTCTCACAAGAATCTCTTGTACAATGCTGCTGGTGATGAAGTGTGAAATTGATGACTCACTGGAGATCGCCACAAACCTTGAGGGACGTGTTCATGGTTACAAACTCAGTTGCCAGTTCCCCACCAAGTGGCACAGAATATTCATTTAAACTCCTCACCATGCAACAAAAATCATATTTCAGGTCTACGCCCTGCCTCCTTTGCCTGCCTGATTCAGTCTCTTAGCATTGAATATTTTCTCCAATATAGTATGAATATATAAGCCTTAGTTACATGTCTAGATTTCATATATTTAGTGCCAGATTTCAAATGACTGAACTCAATTTAGGAACCTGGCTGTGTTTTAACAAGATTGTTAAGTAGTTCATATCCTGTTTTATATAGAGTCATTATTCAATTCCCATATAACCACCATACCTCCTTCAGATGAGTAAATTCAACTGTCCATTCTTCACAGGAATTTACTTGTTCAAATCTTTTGGCAATGAAGTCAGTGGCACACTAAAAATCATCACATACTGGAAAGCTCTTTCATAACTGTAAACTTGGTTTATTGTTTCCTTCCAAATGACACAGAATATTCATTTCACCCCCTCGCCATGAAGCACAAATCTTACGTCAAGCTCTGGCCATGCTTCCTTTACATACCTGAATCAGTCTCACTTATAATATGTAGTCATCATCTGCCTCCTACAAGAAAAGCGTCCACTTTTCCGTTGATCTCAATCCAGCTGCATGCTGGTTCTTTTTTGACATTTCTTTCTTTCATAAATATTCTAACATTCTTAATGTCATCCCATCTGTTGGCTGCTGCAAATATGTTTAAGAGAAGGAGATAATGTGCAGCATTGTTTGAATCCAACTGAAACAACTGTTCTGCAGCATGTTTTCCTACCTCTACATTTGCATGGGTTCTACATGAACCAAGCAGAGACGCCCACACAGCAGAATTTGGTTTTATTGGCATTGTTTTAATAAATTCTTCTGCTGCAACTAGGTGGCCAGCACGACCAAGCAGGTCAACCATACAGCAATAGTGATCTACTGTAGGGGTGATTTGGTAGTACTGGGACATGCAATCAAAGTATAGTCTGCCATCATTTACTAGGCCTGCATGGCAGCAAGCAGACAGAACTCCAACAAAGGTAACATTGTCTGGGTTTGTTCCCGACTGCCGCATTTTCTCAAAAATTTGAAGGGCATCCTTACCACACCCATGGATGGCGCAACCAACAATTATTGCATTCCAGGAAGCCACATTCTTTACATACATTCTATCGAATACTTTGTGTGCATCCTGAATGGTTCCACATTTAGCATACATAGTTAGCAATGCAGTCTCCATGAAAACATTCCTCCAAAATCCATTTCTAATTATGTCTTGATGAATTATCTTTCCTTGTGATAGAGCTGCCAAATTGGCACAAGCAGAGAGAATGCTGGAATAGGTGTTAGAATCTGGCTTTACATCTGTCAATCGCATATTTTGAAAGAGCTCGAGGGTTTCATAACAATATCCATTCTGTGCAAGTCCTGAAATCATTGTATTCCATGAGACCAAATTTCTTTCAGGCATTTTATGAAAGATCTCTAAGGCTTTATCAATATGTCCATTCTGTACGTAGCCTGCAATCAAGGCAGTCCACGAGACCACATTTCTTTCTGGCATTCTTCCAAAGAGTTCCAGGGCTTCATCAAAACAACCATTTCGTGCAAGTCCAGTTATCATCTCATTCCAAGTCACCACATTTGGTTCCGGCATTTTTTGAAAGAGCTTCAGAGCCTCATCAAGAAACCCATTTTGTGTAAATCCAGCAATCATCGCATTCCACGAGACAACATTCCGTTCAGGCATTTTCTGAAAAACATTAAAGGCCTTTCTCGCATCACCATTCTGTGCATATGCAAAGATCATAGCAGTCCACGAGACTACATTCCGTTCAGGCATAATGTGAAATAGCTTCAGGGCTTCCTCAAAGTGTCCATTCTGTGCAAAGCCCGAAATCATTGTATTCCATGAAACCACATTACGTTCAGGCATTTTCTCAAAGATGTTCACAGCCTCTTCAAAACGTCCATTCTGGACAAGCAACCCAATCATTGCATTCCACGAGACAACATTTCTTTCCGGCACTTTCCAAAAGAGTTCCAGGGCTTTATCAACAAGTCCATTCTGCGCATACCCCACAATCATTGACGTCCATGATATCACATCTCTTTCAGACATGCTCTCAAACAGTTTTACAGCTTCAAAAATATACCCATTCCGTGCATATCCTGAAATCATTGCATTAAACGAAATCACATTTCGCATAGGCATTTTGTCAAACACTCGCCGTGCGTTCTCTACGCTTCCACATTTGGCATACATGTCAATTAGGGCACTATTCACAAATATATCCGATTGAAACCCACTTCTAATTATATCTCCCTGCAACTCCCTGCCATGTTCAAGAGCTCCCAAACCTGCAATTGCCGGAAGAATCCCCACAAATACGAAATTATCCAGTTCGATACAAGATCTTTTCATTTGTTGAAAGAGCGTCAAGGCCTGGTTATAATACCCATACTTCGGGTAAGCTGTAATCAGAAGAGACCATGAGACGACATTTTGCTCAGGCATTTCGTAAAACAAATTGCGAGCATCAATCAATCTCCCACACTTAACATACATGTTCAAAAGAATGTTATCTAAATACACATCTTTACAGGCGAATCCAGCCTGAACAATGTGGGCATGCACTAGTTTTCCTTCTGGCAAGGATTTGTACTTAATACAGGCCCGCAGCAGAGACGCATAATCTGGGTGTTCCGTACTGTACATAAGACTGAAGGTTTCCTTGAAGTTTCTATTCTTACTATGAGTTTTAACCTGAGTATTAAAGGAATGAGAATCTAAGGTGAAGTTGTTACTGCTATCATAGCGGTAATTGCGATAAGGAAGCTTAAAGTGATTATTTGCAGCACCCTTGGCACTGTGAAGGTGCAAAACTGTGATTATCTTCGTCCTGTTGTGAATCCAAGGTGATGTTGGCATTGCCGTGGTCACAATTAAGCACATATAGTTAACATATTTTGAACTTTCAGTGTTGTTATCCAATATCAAGCAACTGTACTAGGAACGCCATTGTTATAGCAGTATTGCTTTGTAAAGGGTCACTGTAATAGCAATAACCGTGCCACAGAAGACAACTAATATATGTAAGGTATGTGTACTCTCGCGGAGAGCATGGGTTTAAATTGGAAGGAATAGGCCTGGTGTACCCCCGATTGGAATAAATACAAGATAATTGGAAAACAATCCGTTATATGCGCAAAGAGTTACCAATGTCGAGGGAGGATGGAATGTCTGGAAGCTAGGGAGTAAGAAAACAAGTGTAAGCTCTGCGGGATCACTAACAACAATTCAATTATTAGTAGAGGATGACGAAGTGTTAGAAGGAGTAGGAAGTATTATGTTAGGAGAAAGATCCCACACTTCAAGAAAAGTTAATGTATTATTTAGTAAACTACAAACATAATAGATGTGTAGATCAAACTTTCATAGACGTATCAACAACGAAAGATTTGGAGGAATTTTTGACAACTTAACAATTTCTACATAACTCACATGCAACTTGCAAATGGGGTTGCAAGCTAAGTGGGTTTAACCTTGGGGGAAAACTCTGTGGTTAAGCGCGCTTGAGTTGGAGTAGTACTGGGATGGGTGACCTCCCAGGAAGGCCCAATGCTTCACCTCTATGAGCATCACCTAGATGCAATGAGTGCTAAGTGGTCCATTCACTATCATGAGAGATGGGTTCTTGTGAACAACTACTCATGAAACATGGGTCAATATGTTTGACTCGTAAAACTACATGGTTAAATCCTAATAGCAATATCACAATTTGACACGCTGTGGAAAATACCTCCTACTTATCGATCAAATAGTAATAAAAAACCCATGAGCTAATCACCTAAAAAGTGGCACTCAAATTACCTCCCAATCAAAGATGTCTTGATGTGTCATAACATGCATTATAAGTCGGTCAACAATTGTAACTCCCCTTTACAACTCTTTTGATTCAATGTGCTAATTAGGCCCCCCTTTTTTAATTAAAGAGATTAATGAGATCTACATAATAAGCACCCTTGTAGGTGGAGCTAGACAATTGAGAAAAAACATTTTGGCCAAAAACTAATTCAATAGCCCAAAAATTGAGTTTTTCCATTTTATATTTGAAAACTATTCTTTTTGTAATATTAACATTATGAGCTAGATTGTGACACCTTTCCCAACATTGTCCCACTTGTCAAACACATTGCAAGTGCAAAGGGAGTATCAACATCATTATATGATTGCTAGGGATTGAGAGACCTATAAAGTTGTAGTAGTGGACACAAAGTTCACAAATTTCTTGAGTGAACATTTTCCAACATCACCTTCCCATCCTCTACCATATCTTGAAAAAAATGGTAATAGAAATCAATATGCTTCATCCTCACATGAAAGGTTGGGTTATTTTCTAGACATATAACACTCTATGTAATAACCCATCCTAAATTATTACTTATTTAATATTGTTGTAAATGACACATGAATATATTCCAAATTAAAAAGACATAACTAATGACTAAAGTCAATCATAGCTATACATGTCCATGTTTAAAATGAGTCAATGATTCATATATTCACTTCAAAAGTCAAATTACAATCTCAGGTTTGACTTGGCTCCTAAGGCCACAAGTCATTACATTGTACACTTTACATCAAATACATGAAAGTATTACATCAAGTTACATCTTAGCCTAAATTAGTCTTGTGAACAACTAAGATTCTTCCTTGACGCTTGCCTC
This sequence comes from Sequoia sempervirens, assembly GCA_007258455.2. Lineage (NCBI taxonomy): Eukaryota > Viridiplantae > Streptophyta > Pinopsida > Cupressales > Cupressaceae > Sequoia > Sequoia sempervirens. The sequence continues at coordinate 165,795 of VDFB02321468.1, read as the reverse complement.
CATTGGTGGACGAGAAAATGGTTGAAGCGCTTTAGCACCCAACCACGAAGCATATGCTTCCCTAAAATTCTTTCGACTTGAAGAATGCCTGACCTTGCACGAAATGTTTAGCAAGAGAACAATTTACAAGGTGGGATCTGGTACATGCCCATACATCAACATGCAATTTCTATCTACAAGTTAGAAAAGAAAATGCAAGATCTATGCTAGGAATGGCAGAGAGTGATATCACATAGTTCATACATACAAAATGAACTATATTGCTTGGCCAAGCATATCAAATGTGCTGCAACAACAACAAACAATAGGTTCTAGTAAAACAAACCTATACTCTCTAAACTCCATTTCGGCACTTGTTCCAGAAGGTAACTTTCTACAATACAACATCTCATAACAACTATCTACCCTCTAGTAGTATCTACCCTGAGGTGCTCTAGTCTACTTAGGTATCATTGTTCCGTTCAAGTATTAGAATATTCTTCTCACATATGTCTTCAAAATAGAAGAATCAGATTACTAATTTACTCTCTAAACATAAATAAGATTATGATTCAAATAGAGTAATTCAACAACTAGTCATATCTTTCTCATGACTCACATTTACTTTTCATCATAAGCATTATCCATTTTAAAATGAACTAAGAATAAAAGAAGGTATGTCACAAGTATGTATATGTACATAGATGAAGTCTATGTGCATAAACATATACGTGCCTACTTAAGTTTTTGATTTGTGCATACATTTTAAAATAAACCATTAAATCAGATTGCAATCATTAAATAATATTCCATTTGACATTTCTTTCGTCAAAATAAAGAATTTAGAACAAGTCTATATTAACAGTTTCATACATACTGTTGTTTCTTTTGCATTCTCACATAACCGTGACACTCTAACATTGTTGTTTACATATGAACTGCTGTCACCTAAAATTGCACCCTGTGCAGAGTTTACAAGAAACTGAGCTTTCTAGAGACACAATGGGATCATTTCAAGGCTGTGGGTCACCTATGGCTGAAATGAACCTTCGGAGAAGGCCGACTTCCTTTGGGTATCACCTAACTATTGATCTTTGTGAGATAAAGGGAGAAAGAATGCATACAAATAAAACTAAACTAGCTTATTCCTATGGTGATACACCAAATTGATGAGAAATCATAAGAATAAAAACAAGATGAAACATACTGAAGAAAACTAGACTGCTTGCGCTTTACCTACTCAACATCACCCCATTCAACCTTATGCATCACTCTTGGCAGGTTTGATCTACATACATATCTTGAGAAGGAAGGAACAATCTTCACAACTAAGTGGTATGAATGCAAATTTAGTAAAACACTGTTAAAGAAATACATAAATAAGCTAACATACAGAGATAAGAGTGGTACGGGCATTAATACTTGTTTTCAAGATGAACTCTGTTTCGCATTCCAAATTTCAATTGAGTTACAAAAACATACATTAATTGAGAAAGGATTGGTGATAAAATCACTAACTCCCTTGAATGCATAATTCAAATTGTTTACAAAAAGGCAAAAAATGCCTTATATACAGACTATACGTCGGCCTCCTAGGGCTTACAAAAATATCAGGTTCAGAAAGATCTACCCTCAGATCTTTTGATGAATTTAATGCTGCATCCCTGCGTGTCCTTGTTGTTGGTGTCGGTGTGAAGAACCGCTCCTGGAGAAGCCTTCTTCAGATATTTCTCAACCACTGCATTCATTCAGGCCATCGTGTCTTGTTCGAGCTACTTCGACTGCGCCTTAAATGCTCTGAGTTTGCAACAGATATATGTCACCCTTCATCCTATTGATGTTCTTTAGATTGCTACAGTTCACCTTCAGATCTCTCTGATTGGTTAAGTGAATTCCACGTAGCTTCCTTGATGGTCAAAGGTGGTTTGAATGGCAACGCACGTCGGTGAGACACTAATCGTGTCTCCCTGATGCGACTATCTCATTTTTATTAATTATCGGCGTAGCTCAAGATAGTCGGTGAGGCCCTTTGGCGAGCTGCAGAAGTCATATTGATATCACTGAAGCCATCGGCAAGACACTAACATGTTGCTGAGACATTATGATGAAATCCCTCTTCCTTAGCGAAGGCATCCGCTTCAGGGAGACCTCCTGGCGAGATTACCTTTTTCTTGGCGAACTCCTTTCTGTTTCGTTGAGACCCTCCATTTTCACTAAGACCTCATAGCGAGCTTCTCTACTTACTCCGAAGTGCCCAGTCGGTACAACTTTCATCCTTCGGTAAGATGCTATGTCGAACTCTTTATCCTATGCCGAATGCTCTTTACCCTACCAAGCTCCGCAATCTTTTCGCCGAGACTCTATCAAGTCGATAGGACCTCATGGCGATGCCCCATGGTTATACCGATATTTGCTTTTGTCACCGAGACACCTTCCATGTCTTGCCGAAGAGTCCATTCGTTTTCCATCGCCGTGACATTCCACCGTCGACAAAGCATAATACCGAATGCATCCTGTTATCCCGAAAGACTCCAACCACCCTCAGGTCGCTGAGACATAATAATCGTTACACCGACAAGGATCCTTCATAGCTTTGCATCGGCGAGACCGAAGGTCATTCGCCGAGACCTTACAATGATCGTCCCAAGTCTTGGCGAGGCCTTCCTTATATTTTCGGTGGCTCCTTCATCTTTCGGCAAGACATATGCCGAAGGCAACAACCTACACCGGTAAGCACATCCTTCCCCAGTCAGCGAGATAAGAAAACCTCGCCAAGACATAATGCCGACATCACCTAGCTCCGCCGATAAACCAACATATACATAGTCGGGGAGACATATGGTGAAGGTACACATACGCCGAAAGCCTTTTAAGTCGGGGAGACCTCGACTGTTTGCTAGGACCCTTCATAGCTGGCGGAGGCGGGGCCAAAATGGAACCAAAACCGGGATCGGGGAAGACAGGGGACGGAAGTAAGGACAAAAGAATCCCGGCGGAACTGGGATCAGGACCAAATTCGGGTCAACAAACTTTCCTTAGGTTTCAACCCAGATTCTGACTCGGACCTGACCTCAACAAAACTCAAAGGAAGAAGGAAGAGAAGAAAACATAAGGGGAAACCAAGGAGGAAGAGATTACCCTCAATCCTAGGCAAAAAAAGAAAAGGAAAGAAGAAAAAGCGGGGCCGGGGCCAGAACCGAAACGAAACTAGGAACCAGAACTTTTGGAAAAAGTTCCAAATTCGGGTCCCGGCCCGAACCCAGGACCGGGAAAAAGAAAAAGCACAAAGGAAGAAAGGCAGGGTCAGAACTAAAACCAGTCCCGGGTAAAACACAGGCGGGGCCGGAACAGGAAACAAAACCGAAACTAAAACTTTCATCAAGTTTTAAGTTAGGATCCCGACCCGAACCCGTCTCTGACAAAGGCAAGGAGAGAAAGAAGAAAGGAAGAAAAACGAAAAAAGGAAGAAAGGGAAAACACCCCGAGGTCAAAACGCACGGTCAAAGAAGAGGAGGCGCACAAGCATGGGACCGGAACCGGAACCAGAATCAGAACCGGAACGAGACCGGAACTTGGAACTTTGGAAAAGTTCCAAGTTTGGTTCCGACCCGATCCCACCTCTGACATAAACAAAGAAAAGAAAAGAGGGAAAGACAAGGAAGAAAAGAAAACCCACCCCCAAGCTGAAGATATGCACGCTAGGCTCAACCCTCTTGGGAGCCACATTTAATCCACATGCTGAAAAAGACATCACTTCCCCTGCATCTGCACAATAAGCAAACAAGTTAGAAAGAATGTGATCATGATGCAAGTGTTCCTTCATGGTCTTGGAGAACCTCTGTTAAACATAGGTTACCCTGCCTGATTGAGCCCATAGGGGAAAAATGGGTAACATGAACATTCATTGTAAAAACATAACTAGTATTATTTCCTAACAGTTATAGGACAAGTTGTTTTATAAAGAACGTTCACAATTTACAACTATTCAATGCTATTCTAGCTAAATAGTTTAATGAACAAGATTGTTTTCCGCTACAAAGATAACTTTACAACAATTTAACAGTGTCATTTGCAACAAAATACTCACTATTTACATCAATACAATGTTGTTCTAGACTAAACAGTTACATTTTATGACACACAATGTCGTTTTCCAACAGAACATTCACTGTTTGCTATTACTCATTGTTGTTTCAAGTTGTTTAGATGCTAAATAATAACATTACAATCTAATGTTCACTATTTTAAACAGAACGGGGTTTCTTTCACAATGAACAAAAAATGAACACTGTTGTTTTTCCATAAACAAATATTTGTCTACAGCTTCTTATTTGTCATTTTCAAGCAAGCCAAAAAGATTTAACTAATAAATTAGCTAGCCTAGCTTCATACATGAAAGAAAAATGCCCAATATTCAAATCTTTGAACACTTTCATTAAAGAAATTCGATGTGCAACTTTCTATAAATGAAATGAATCTAAGATCGACATGCTTGTTGATGCAAAACTTGAACAAGTATTTCGGTCAACAGACAAACATAGAAGTTTCAGGTTCTAAGCATAACTCATGCCTTTTCAAGTTACAAACAAACATTCATAAGTTGATTTGGCATCTGCCATTCATATAGGTTTGGTGCATTTCTTTCTTAGCAACAAGAGTCATGTACATATAAGACCTTAAAGGCATACTGGTTTTACACCACTCATAATCGACATGCATACACATATCGATCATAGTTACAAGGAAACATCTCTACGATCATAAAGATCAAACCCCACTTGGGTTTATTGAATTTTAACAAATATTTCACCACCATTCCTAGTGAAACATGGTGGCATTATAGCACACATAGTATAGTCCCAAGCATTTGTTTTAGTTGCTCACTATCGGTCCAACCGATAAAGAGAATACGATACAGATGAAAACAAGACACAGGGTATGATACCTTCTCCATAGGATCGATAGGCATTCCTCTATAAATTAAGAAAACATAAATATACAATTGAATTAGAATGAAATTCTGATTAGCCATCAAATGGCTAGCACTAAAGTGGGAAGTTAAGGAATAATCACATCTCAATAATTCTAAGCCTCGGCCTAGCTCTATGAGCTAGCCAATAAAGCTCTAAATAAAACTCATGCAATGTTGGCCACTGTCCATGCAACCCAAAATAATGATCGACACCAACATAGTACTTGGATCAAGGTCGTGGTTTCTCAATAGGAAATTTAAATTTTATAGTGTTAATGAAGCATTTGACAAAATGGAAGAATACCATTCAGATGATGAGGAAAAATGGTAATAGAAAAATCAAGTTTTCTTCTAAGGAAATCGATTTACTTGATAAATCAAGCTTTTGTGAAACTTGCCTCTGATTTTTCCCATTTTCAGGAGCTCTTCTTTGGTTTTTGCTTTCGAGCCAGACAAATTCATTTGTTGTGCTTTTTTCCCCCCCCGGGTATGAATTCAAAATGGAAACAACAATATCTTTTTTCATGTTACTGGGTGTTGCCATTATGGCATTATTGCCTTGTCGCCAGCCATTATCTTGTTTTGAATATTTCCATTAAACTTGTGGCAGACCATGTCCTTCGTGGGATGCCTTCATGATTTTCTTTTGATTTCAAACAGTCTGATTTTGGAATATTATTGGTTATCGAATTCAATAAGAATATGAATATGTATACATATATATGTGTGTATATATATATACGTATTTATATGACTTCATTTATACTTACTATGTTCGTTCTTCATTTTGTATATATATTTATATATATGTATGTACGTATTCACATTTATTTACATACATGTATATATATTTATATGGATATATTCATGTGTAGATTGTTTGTTTGAAGGAGCTTATAAGTTCCATATGCTATCATTTAATTAAATAAGGAACTTTAATTTCATCTCAAGCATCTAAATATATGTGAACTAAAAGGAAATTTCTTTTTACTTAATTTCACATATCAAAATTCTTATCATTTTAATCATTCTCTAAAATATGTACTTTCATTTTCTTCAAAACACAAAGTTTAAGTAGACAATTTAATCTACAAACCATTCATTTTTAATCACTGAAACAATTCAAGTCATGAAATTGTGTTCTTCTATATATGCAAAATAGTTCAAATGCAGGTGATCATGCCATTTGTGGTGTGTGCATCCAGATTCCAATTGGCTTACTGTTCGATCCAACTAAATAATCCTACTTCAACTGAGTTCTCATCCTTCAACTGGTCACCTAAAACTGCACACACTTGCACTTGCAAATATATCAGTAACATTCAATTCATATAAGATAATTTCAAAAGTTTGCATAGTCAACATCAGTCAACTTCTTTCAATCTATTTTCAAAAATTCCAAAAATTCCATTTAATATATATTGAATTCCTTCAATAATTCAATTTACCATATTATAATAAATATGCAATAAAATTAGGTTATGACATCCTTCCCCTCTTGGAAGAGACGTCGTCCCGATGTCCAGTAAGTAAAAAAAAAGAACATCATGTCAAATTTGAGCATACATGTCTATTTCAACATCACATCAAAATTAAAGCATGGAATATCATAGTATCTCAATCCAAAAAAATTGAAGAAAAAATATTGAAATCTCTTTCTCAAGAAAGCAAATGTGGAAAGGAGTGTTCTATTTCTTTCGCATCCTCCCAAATAGCACTGTCCTCTGAGTACTGGTCCCATTGGACCTTAAATTGAGCAATATCTCTACTTCGCAACTTAACGTTGCATATATCCAAGATTCTAACGGGCTCTAATGCACCACTCTTGGATCCTGTACTTGCAAGGATTACCAATCAAGCACATGAGTCACATCGGGATGATATGGCTTAAGCAAGGAAACATGAAACACATTATGAAGTTGAGCCAGAGCAGGTGGTAGAGCTAGTCTATAAGCAACTTGGTTAATCACTTCCAAGACTTGAAATGGTCCCACATATCTTGGGGCCAACTTGGAAGGCTTTCCAAAACCAATAGAACTTTTATGAGGTTTAACTCTCAAGAAAACTTTGTCCCCGGTTGCAAACTGTCTAAGAGTTTTGATTCTTGTCAACATAACTCTTTTGTTGGTTTGTCGCCTCCTTCAGTCTGCTCTTAATGACCCTCATTTATTCTTCCATTTCCTTAAGCATTTTAGGTCCTATTATGATCTTGTCCTCCAATTTTTCCCAACTAATGGGGGTACGACACTTCCACCCATAAAGAGCTTCAAACAGTGTCATGCCTAGGGATGCATGATAAGAGTTGTTGTAGGAAAACTATACCAAAGGAAAATATTCTTCCCACCTATACTGTTGGTCCATACAATACATTCATAGGAGATCTTCTACTACCTGATTCACCCTCTCTATTTTCCTGTCGGTCTGAGGATGATAAGTCGAGCTAAATTTAGTTTGGTCCCTAATGTAGCATTTAGGGTCATCCAAAACCTTGAGGTCATCTGTGTGTCCCTATCAGAAATGATAGTCTTTGGAACTCCATGCAAGTGGAAGATCTCTTGGACAAATTTCTTAGCCAGGTTCAATGATCCATCCCTAAGGTTTCCTGGAATGAAGTGCGCAACCTTAGTCAACTTATCAATCATGACTAAGATAACATCATGCTTATTCTTACTCAATGGCAATCCCTGTACAAAATCCATATTGATCACTTGCCATTTATACTTAGGCATGTCATGAGGATACAGTAACCCAACTGGATGTGCATGCTCAACCTTAACTCGCTGACACTCTAAGCATTTGGCTACATACTCCACTACATCCTTCTTGAGTTTAAGCCAAAATTAGAGAGTCTTCAACTTTGTGATCAACTTGGATACTCTGGGGAGTCTTGAATAAGGTGCATTGTGAACCTCTTCTAAAACCAAATTCCTCAGCTCTCTAGAATGGGGAATATACATTCTTCTCTAATATCTCAAATACCATCCGGTTCGATCTCATACCCATCGAACTGTTGATCTGAAGGATTTACTGCTAGGGTGCTCTTCACTCTCTCATAGTGCTCATCCCTTGGTAGATTCTGAATCACTTGCTATCTCAAGTTAGACCTTGTTGAGATCATGGTTGCCATATGTCTTCGTCTACTAAGAGCATCAACCACTTTGATCTATTTTCCCTTTATATATTCAATTCCAAAGTCATACTCACTAAGGAATTCCAACCACCTTCTTTGTTGTACATTAAGGTTTGGCTAGGTAAATATGCATCTCAATCCTAAGTGGTATGTTTTGAGTTCAAACGAATTTCCAAAAAGATAATTCCTCCACATTTGTAAGACATGAACTATTGTAGCCAATTCTAAATCATTAGGTGCATAGTTCACTTCGTGTTGCTTGATCTTTCTTGATTCATATGCTACCACTTGTTCGTCTTGCATTAATACTGCTCCCAATCCCTCTCCTGAAGAATCTATGGTTACTGTGAATCTCCCATTAGGATTAGGGATGGGCAACATTGGTGCTATTGTGAGCCTCTCCTTTAGGAGTTGGAATGCTTACTCACATTTCTCAGTCCTTTCAAACCACCTTCCCTTCCTTTGTAGTGAGGTAATAAGAGATGCAATCTGGGAGAAACCTTGCACAAAATTCCTATAGTATCCCACAAGGCCCACAAAGCTACAAACTTCTGACACATTCAGAGGCATTGGCCATTCCACGATCGCCTTGATCTTCTTAGGGTCTATGAAGACTCCTTCAACTAAAATGATATGGTCTAGGCAATGCACCCTGTCCTGATAGAATGAACACTTGGATAGCTTCTCAAAGAGTTTCCTTTTTTCTCAATCACTGAAAAACTATCCTCAAATGTTTGTCATGCTCTTCGACAGTCTTTGAGTAGACTAGAATGTCGTCAATGAAGATTAGAACAAATTCATCCAAGAAGTCTCTGAACACACTATTCATGAGGTTCATAAAGGTTTTTGGTGCATTAGTCAAACCAAAAGGTACCACTATGAACTCATAATGTCCATATCGAGTTCTAAATGCAGTCTTCAGAATATCTTCTTCCTTAATTCTCAATTGGTGGTACCTTGACCTGAGATCAATTTTGGAGAACACCATTGCTTCTTTCATTTGGTCAAACAACTCATCAATCCTCAGGAGTGGATACTGGTTCTTGGTCACCTTGTTCAACATCTAATAATCTATACATAGACGCAAAGTACCATCCTTTTTTTCACAAAATAACTGGTACTCCCCATGGAGACACACTGGGTCTTATAAGCCCTTTGTCCAACAATTCCATTAACTGGGCCTTTAACTCATAGAGTTTTGTGATGGTCATCTGATAGAGTGCCTTGGATTGAGGCTCAACTCCTAGAACAAGGTCGATAGAAAAGTTGAATTCTCGCTTTAGAGGAAACTCCGTAAGTTCATCAGGAAACACATCTTGGAACTCCTTGAGAATAGGATAGTCATCTAAATACGGTTTCATTACTGACATGCACTACATAAATTGCACATCCCTTTTGACGAGCCTTCTTGAGCTACATCACAAAAATCTATCTAAGCTCTGAGGGTCTCTGCATTCCACAAACCTCGACTAGGTTTCCATAATCATCCAGACAGTTGACCACCTTATTCTCACAGTTCACTACAACCTTATGCTCGGTTAACCAATTTATTCCCAAAATCACATCATATGAGCCTAAAGGTACCACATACAAGTTGAATTGAGTTTGAAAGGTTGGAAGCTCTAACTCACTGCAAAAGAGACAGGTATCTACCCTCTACTCTGCTTGATTACCATACTGGACTATCCATGAATTTTCCATGTATCCAAGTCTAATGGGTATCTTGGATATTATTCTAGGATCTATAAAACATTCAGTAGCTCCAGTATCAATTAAGATAGAGACAAATTGGCCATAGAGCTTACCCATCAGCTGAATTGGCGAAGCTTGATACTCTACTTGTCTATTGTCCACTACAACGTGGATCTGGTGATGCTGAGTCTGTTGGTAGCTTCCTTCCTTCTGCGACTTCAACCACTAAGGACAATTTAAGGAATAATGATTGCCTCCACAAGTATAACATCCATCATGAGGCCCTTTACGACCTCCTGGCTTGTCCTCTCTAAAACCCTTCTGCTTATGGTCGTCTTTACCCTTGCCTTTTGTTTTCCTTCTTGTTCTTTCCACCATTACCATCTTCACCCTTCTCCTACGACTCACTTCCCCTCTTGAGATTACATATCTGATAGCTCTTGTCTCCTTTATGAAATTCATTTTCCTGTACCATGACTTAGAATTTGAGTCGTTGTGGAGATTGGATAATTGATGCAATTTTTGTTCATGTTTGGTGGCTTTTAGGAAGACTTCATTCATGGTTTGAGGTTCGTGCATATCCACTTCAAATCCTATGTGGGGTCTAAGTCCCATTATAAATTTTCAAATACAAAACTGTTCATCTCCTTGATACTAATGCACATATTTCAATAGGTTGGTGAGCTTTTCCCAATACTGAATCACAGTCATGTTTCCCTAGGTTAAGTTCTAAAATTGTCACTTTCTTGTCAAAGAAAATTTGCGGTAACCATCTCTTCTTGAAAGATTGGAGGAAGAGTTCCCAAGTGATCTCATCAAGTTGAAGATTTCATTCTAACTTCTCATTATCCCACCAAGTCGCTGCTTCACCTGAGAGATAATACGTAGCCCATGCCGCCTTAGTTTGTTTAGAAAGGTTACGAAGCCCAAAGTAGTTTTCCATCTCTATAATCCAAGCCTCAACTCTTGCTCCAATAGCCTTACCATCAAACTTGGGTAGTGCTACTCTTTTGAGATCTTTCCCAAGCTCTTCCTCAATCTGTCCTCATGGACCTACCCTTGGACCACCATCTCCTTGATTTCCTTCTGCATTCCTGCGGTCCCTATCCTTGCGTGCCACTTGGAATTCTTGCTCTATATGATCCATGTGAGAATCTTGCCAATTCAAAAGGTCTAGAATTTTCTCTAGCCTCTTGTTAGGTATGTTATCAAAACCACTACCACCCATCTCTTTCCTGGTGGTCACCATGTTATCCCACACTTATCTTGCAACACATTCACATTTATCGCATCTCAACATAGGGTTCTACGAATAAATGTTTTTATTCTACATCACATAATTTTCATATGCATACATCCCTCATTCTAGAATACATGCACATTCATGCATAATACACACATTTTGGAGTCCTTCATTTGAACACAGTAAAAAAATATTATCTGATTTTATTTAAATTAAAGGTGAGTCAATAGACCCCTTATTTACAATATGCTTCTTGTTATATCATTCTAATTTCTCAACATCAGAAAGAGGACATTCCTTTGTGTCCTCATTTGAATTTACATCAAACTTTACAGAAGAGGATGGTTGAGCACGCAGGCTCTCCTTTTCCTCTCTAGTCAACAAGGGTGCATTGGGTCCACACCCTAGAGGCTAGTCCCGGATTGTGGAAAGCTTTTTGATCTTAGGTGTTCGCTTCTCCTCAATCTTCAAGCCTCTCTCTAGCTTGAGTCGTGTAAGGGCCTAAGCTAGAATTTTGTCATCGGGAATTTCTGATTGAACCTCTATCTTGGCATTTTCTTCCTTTATGCCATTCTTACGTTAGGTTCTAACAGTTTTACCTTTCCTTCATACTGCATTTGACCTTCCCATTCTTGCATTCAATCTAGGTTCGGTCAATTCTCAGGACAACTAAATTTTAGTCAAGGGCCAACTATCCCTAGTCAAACTATGGTAGACTGAAAAGGCCTAGAGTTGAACCCTAAGCTCTGATACTAAATGTAATAACCCATCCTAAATTATTACTTATTTAACATTATTGTAAATGACACTGTACCGTAGAAAAAAGTACCTCTTGCTTGACATGGGAATAATTCATGATAAATTGACTTAATGAGGTCTTGATTTAAGTGTTGTGAGGCATTTTATGCATCCATACTAGGTCTTGGACCCTTGCAAATTGAATAACATGCTTTTATCAATGTCTTGTAAAGGTGTTGTAAAGTGTTGTAAAATAATTTCATGCTTTTCTAGACCTAATGAACCCATTTTCCCTTAATTCAACATTATAAGACGTGTTTAATGACATTATCACATCAATCTAGAAGGATTGTAAAATAAACTTAATGTTAATCTAGTGTTGTAATGTGTCTCACACATTCATATTGGATGTTGTACCTTTTTAGGCTATCCAGACCTCATTTTAGTGTTGTAAAGTGTATTTAATCACACTTTCACATTGAATTCTATGTCCCAAGCCCTAATTGACCTTTACATGATCATTAATAGGTCCCTATTAACCCATATTGTGAATCTCAAGGCAATATTTGATGAAATAACCGACATAGACATCATATAAACCTTATTTTCTTCTCCTAAGAACCCAGCTATCAAATGGGCCCCATTGGGACTAATTCACCACTTGTGGTGAATGAGTCCTTGCCAAGTGGGACTGATTCACCCAAGGTGGCAAATGAGTCCCATTTGGGTCAAATTTGAGTTTTGAGCAAGAAAATTGGAAATTAAGTTTAATATTCTTTCATGTGGGCCTTAGGGATGTAATTTACAGGAAAATAAGGTGGATTTCCTATAAATATGAGTCTTTAAACCCTAATTTACATCTCTCTTAACCATTCTTCATTATTCATCCACCAATCTTCCATCTCAAGTCAAACAAGCTAGGGTTTTTGCATTTCAAGTCATTAAGATAGCAATTTTTAGATTCAAGGGAAGATTCTTCATGTTTTGCTGCAGAACTTCAAGATCAATCATCATGGAAAGGTAATCAACTCCATTATTGCATGTTACCTAAAAGGGGTTTGACCAAGGCAAACCCCCATGCCCTAACATTCAACATTTCTCTCTCTTGTCTTGTGTTTTTGTAGATTTAGGCTTCTTAGAGGCTTGGAAATCATTGAATATCAAGTTGCAAGGTTTTTAAAGTCTTCTCTTCATTGATCAAGTCAAAATATCAACAAAAACTCACTTTCAAGTTCAGAAATCAAAGTTTCAGAAGCAAACACCTGTAGAAAGCCAAAGTGTAGACCGAAAACTCCAGATTCCACCTTTGAATATTCAGAAATTCAAAAGTGGACTCATTCACCATGGGTGGCGAATGAGTCCCAATCCAAGGTTAATTTTTGGTTTTCTACATTTTTAGATACCCTTTTTCCTGAAATAGGTTATGGAATAGTTTTGCAGAACTTGGACTAATTCACCTAGAATGGCGAATGAGTCCCACTAGGCCTAAAAATCAGCATCAGTAGAATTCCAAGTGTCATTTCTAGTCTTCATCCACATTCCAAGTGCACACTTTCAGTTTGGTCCATTTCTATTACAATTTGCATTCATTTCTAGGTGTTTATGCAATAGACAATGTGTTTTCAAACATCACTTGTTTCTTAGGTTTTGCATTCATAATCAATCAATTTCATATCTTAATTGCATTTAGATCATTCCATTTAGCCTTAATCACATCATACATTGCATAATTTGAGTGAACCTAGCTAGACTTTTGAGTGGGGTTTATCTCTCTCCTTTTAGGTGAAACATCATAAGAATGCAAGAGTAGCCTATAAGCCCTACCCAAAAATCTATGGTTTGTAAGGAAAATTAGATGCGGAAATAACTCTCCTAACGTCAAAACCTTAGGGAAGAATGCAAAGATACCTTTTAAAATTTTACAATTATAGTTCAATTAAGATGCACTTTGAAATAAATAGCAGAAATAGAGAATTAGACAAACACAGATGAACACCAGATTTACGTGGGAAAACCCTTACGGGAGAAAAGCCCACCACACCAAGAGAAGTCACTTTGTATTATAGTAAGAAATAATTACATACAAAGTTCTGACTTATCTTTCTGATGCCAGATTACAACAGCTTTCACAATGATCAATCTTGTACAGGAACCTTCAAGTTACAATCTTTACAGAATAGAAATCACTCTGATACAATTCGAACTGTTCACACAACTGTTCTTCGAACCAACCAAACCATCGAGCATCTGCAACTAAAAACTATATTCATGTCATTCCCTGTCTTTCGAGCTTCCTCTTATAACTGCCACAATGAACTGTCTTCCAACGGTTCCCATTCGACTTCTTTGATTGGTCCACGAGACTCCAAATAGGATGGTCAAACGGTCAAAAGGAAATCAAGCTGTGTTGGCATATCGGTGAGACACTGACCATGTCTCCCTGATGCCAACACAGTCAGCATTCAATATCGCCAAGAGTTTATCCTATCGGCAAGACATTTTACCGAGCTCACAAGTTGCATCGACTTCAGTTTTCCTTTCGGCAAGACTATCGCTCTTCGGTGAGACCACATACCGATATTCAAAGTCACATCAAAATTTCATATCGTCGGCAAAACATTTTTCTCTCGCCAAGACCTCCCACCGAGTCTTCATGTTGTTCCGAAGCATTCACCAGTTGGCGAGACTCATCGCTTTCACCAAGACTTCATATCGAGGTCCATAAGTCACATAGACATGAGTATTCACATCGGCAAGACAATTGTCTTTCGACGAGACATCTTATCAAGTTCTTTATGTTACTCCGAAGCCTCAAGTCATACTAAACAAGCGGCAAGACTTCTTTCCATCGTTAAGACCTCATAGCAAGATCTTTTGTGCTACCCTAAGTGTACACCATCGGTGAGACATTCCTTATCGATATAAGTCATACCAAACTCCAAGAATTTCCCCGAAGACTTCATATTAAACACTGTAGGCAAGACATCCATATCGGTAAGAATTCTTACCGAGCCACCTCATGTTATACTGATGTATACTATCGGTGAGACAAAGCAACTATCGCTAGGAGTTTATAACGAAACCTCCAAGTTACCCCAAAGACACCAAGTGAATGCTATCGGCGAGACATTCATATTGGTAAGACCTCATACCGAAACCTTAAACCTTTTGGCCAAGTCTCTCCGATATACGATAGAATGGCCTATCGGCCAGAGATCTCCACGGGCGGTGAGAGGTCACACTGAATGCTTCTTGTCACAGCGATAGGCTCCTTCGGTGAGATAGAAGCAAGGTCACGACCTGTACAAATCACAATGTGTCAAAGCTGCTAGTCGGCCAGACATTAACAATATCACACCGACTTGGCTCCAATAGAGGTTACAACCTGTGATGATTTAGGCACATATTTCCAACAATCTCCCACTTGACGAAGATCACACAAGCACCTCCAAAGCACAACAAAACTTACTGAAAATCATGGGCACTAAGGCCCATTGAACTGTCACACCACCTGAACTTGTCTGTGCTCACTGGATTCATCAATGCATTTGCAACATTCTCTAGAGTATCAAATTTTTCCAAGCTGACCTTTCCATCCTCCACCATATCTCATACAAAGTGGTATTGCACATCTATATGTTTCGTCCTGGCATGGAAAGTAGGATTCTTTTCCAGACAAATTGCACTCTGACTATCACAAAAAATAGTTATTTGCTTTGCATCAAAACCAATGCTAGAACACAAACGTTTTAACCAAACTGCTTCTTTACAAGCATGTGTAGCTGCCATGTATTCAACCTTTGTAGTGGACAAAGCGACTATAGCCTGCCACTTACTCATCCAACTCACTACACCACCATTCATCATGAAAGTGTATCCATTGGTGGACCTTCTGTTGTCAATGTCCCCTGCCCAATCAGAACCCACATATCCTTGAATACTGAGAGTCCTTTGTGATTAAACCAGGTTACCTTGGTAACACAAAGCAAAATCTGAAGTGCCCTTCAAATATCTGAAAACTCTCCTTACAACATCCCAATGTGTCCTTCCAGGATTAGCCATAAACCGACTAAGAACTCCCACTGCTTGGGCAATGCATGGCCTTGTACAGACCATTGCTTACATAAGACTTCCAACCACACTAGCATAGGGTACACTGGTCACGTCCTCCATCTCAGTAGGAGATTTTGGACAGTCTTCAATGGATAGCTTCATTCCTGCAAGACTGGAACAACTAGCTGCTTGCAATCATTCATGCAAAATATCTCTAGAACAGTCTTGATATACTTACTTTGACTAAGCCAAAGTTTTCTACTATTGCTGTCCCTGGTTATCTCCATCCCCAAAATATACCTTGCTGCACCAAGATCTTTTATTTCGAACTTAGCAGACAACTAAGACTTAAGATCATAAATCATTAGCTTACTATTGCCTATGAACAACATATCATCAACATAGAGAGCAATAATAAGAACTTGATCACTTTCAGCTTTGTAATAGACACAATGATTAGATTTTGATCTTACAAATCCCAAAGACAATACAAAAGTATCAAATTTCTGGTACCACATTCTAGGTGACTACTTTAACCCATACATAGACTTCTTTAACTTGCAAACCAGTTTTTCTTTACCTTTTTCAACAAAGTGCTCAGGTTGGGACATATGGATTTCTTCTTCAAGATCACCATGAAGAAATGTTGTCTTCACATCCATCTGTTTGACCTCTAAGTCATACGCTACTGCAAGTGATAAAAGAAATATAATGGACGCCAACTTAGCTACATGAGAAAAAATCTCCCCATAATCAATTCCCTCTACCTGGGAATAACCCTTCGCAACCAACCTCGCTTTATATTTTTCCACACTGCCATCCAAACCAACCTTCTTTTTAAATACCCATTTGTATCCAACAACTTTTCTGCCTTTAGGCAAGGGCACCAAACTCCAAGTTTTATTCTTTTCTAATAATGCCATTTCTTCATTCATGGTTTCCAACTAAGAGTCTAAATCAAACATTTTAAATGCCTCCTTTACAGTCCTAGGCTCATCAGTGCTAGAAATTAAAGCATAGGAACAAATAGAATCTATCAAAGAGAACCCAGACCTATCAGGTTGTTTTCTTTCATGGGTTGACCTCCTCACTTGCTGAGGCTGAGGTTCTTCTTCTTCAGAACTTTCAGAACTGCTTGAGCTCTCCTCAGTTTCAGGTACATTTTGAATTTTCAATTCCTCTTTATCTGGTGTAGGAGGAATTCCAACTACATCCTTATTATTTTCTGACTTTGTCTCTGACTGCAGATCCAAGGTAGAAGGCTTGACTCACGAAGATTACACTGCTATATACAACCTTCTCCGTATTAGGATTCCAAAGCTTGTATCCTTTTATGCCAGCACTATAGCCAATAAAATAATATTTGATAGCCTTGTTCTCTAATTTAGATCTTTTCTCATACGACACATGTGCATATGCCTCACAGCAAAAAACACAAATATGTCTTAAAGAGGGCTTCTTACCAGACCATGTTTCCAAGGTGTTTTCTCAACAAGAGAAGAAATTAGAGAACGATTAATCAAGTAACATGCAGTAGCAACAACCTCAACCCAAAACTTCTCCTCCAAGCCAGCACTACTTAGCATACTTCGTGCTCTCTCCATCATTGTCCTATTGAACCTTTCTGCAACTCCATTTTGCTGTGGAGTACATAAGGTGTAGTCTTATGTCTTTTAATCCCATGGTCTTTACAATACCTCTCGAAATCATCAGAACAAAATTCATCACCATTATCAGTCCTTAAGCATTTTTATTTTTCTTCTAGTCTGATTTTCTACAAGGTTCTTAAATTCCTTAAATCAACTGAATACTTGATTTACTTTTATAAAATAAACAAATGCTCTTCTTGAATAATCATCAATAAACAATACATAGTACCTTGACTTAGACAATGAAGGAACATTCACTAGACCAAATACATCGAATGAATATAATCTAGCAAACCAAAAAATTTATGAGTACTGGAATAAAAAGAAACATGGTGCTGCTTTCCATATATACAGTGTTCACAAAATTCAAATTCAAGCTTACAATCTTCAAGCCCCTCAACCAGGTTTTTATTCTTCAAGGTTTTTAAACCTTTTTCTCCTATGTGGCCTAGTCTATGATGCCAGAGCATAGTCTTTTCTGCTGGAAGTTTAACTTCCATAGAGTTTATACAATTAGGAACATTTCCCTCTTTTCCTCCATGAGTAGCCTTTTGTGACTTTACAAAGACATTGTTACATTGAACAACATGTGCATCCAACTTGTACAAGGTACCAATACAAGCACCCCTTGCTAGCACCATTGCGCCTCTAGTCATCTTGCATCCATTTCCAGAGAACGTGACTTGCACTCCAGTATCATTTAGCATACGTACAGAAAGTAAGTTTCAAGCCAGACTTGGGATATGCATTACATTATTGATTCCATTCACTTTGGCATCAGGGAATTGGATTCTGACTCTTCCACGGCCAACAATCTCTAAAGTTGAATCACTTGCCAAGTACACCTTTCCACCATTGTATTCTTCATACTTTGTAAACCAGTCTCTATGAGATGTCATGTGGAAAGATGCTCCAGAATCAATCAGCCAAACATCATCTGATGCCTGTGTAGCCAAGGCTGCAATGAAGGCGTCTCCATCACTATGAGAAGAATCATTGTCGAAAGAATACTTCTTCTTCTCCTCTTTACAATCCTTTCGGACATGACCAGATTTCCCACAGTTCCAGCATTTCACCTTGGACTTCTTGCCAGGAGACTTTGATCTCCCCTCTGATTTCGATTTGGACTTCTTGTCCTTCTTCTTGCCTTTCTCCTTTGACCTTCCTCTAATATCCAGGGCCTCCTTTGCCATCTCAGAAGATTTTCTTTTCATTTATTCTGATAACAAAGAAGCAACAACATCTTTCATCTTGAAACTGGATGTTGTACTCCCAATAGCCATCACAAGGTGATCCCATGAATCTAGAAAAGAACACAATATCAACATACAACGATCCTCTTCATCAATCTTCACACCAACAGATGTTAACTGTGTAATCAACATGTTGAATGCATTCAAATGATCAGCTACAGAACCTCCTTCCTGCATTCTCAAAGTATACAACTTCTTCCTCAGGAAAAGTTTATTCACCAAGGACTTCCCTTGATAAATAGATACCAGTCTCTTCGATAAGGAAGATGCAGTCTTCTCTTCATGCACATTGAGAAGAACGAAGTCTGCTAAACAAAGCCTTATCAACCCCTTAGACTTTCTATCTGCAAGGTCTCAATCTTCTTGCTTCATACCTGTAGGTTTAGTTCCAGACACAACAAGCCACATATCACGATCCACTAAAAGATCCTCCATTTTGAGTTTCCACAACTCAAAATTGCTGCCATTGAACTTCTCTATTTCAATCTTTCCTGACGTGCTAGCCATCTCAATCTGTAATTAGAAATTGGCAAAATTCTACAAGACTCCCACTGAATGGAAATTGACACAAAAAACCCAACGTACCCACAAGGATAACACAACTAGCCTGGCTCTGATACCACTAGTAAGGAAAATTAGATGCGGAAACAACTCTCCTAATGTCAAAACCTTAGGGAAGAATGCAGAGATACCTTTTAAAATTTTACAATTACAGTTCAATTAAGATGCACTTTGAAATAAATATCAGAAATAGAGAATTAGACAAACACAGATGAACACCATATTTACGTGGGAAAACCCTCACGGGAGAAAAACCCACCACACCAAGATAAGTCATTTTGTATTATAGTAAAAAATAATTACATATAGAGTTCTGACTTATCTTTTTGATGCCAGATTACAACAGCTTTCACAATGATCAATCTTGTACAGGAACCTTCAAGTTACAATCTTTACAGAATAGAAATCACTCTAATACAATTTGAACTATTCATACAACTGTTCTTCGAACCAACTGAACCATCGAGCATCTGCAACTGCAAACTATATTCATGTCGTTCCCTATTTGTTGAGCTTCTTCTCAAAACTGCCACAACGAACTGTCTTCCAATGGTTCCCATTTGGCTTCTCTGATTGGTCCACGAGACTCCACATAGGATGGTCAAACGGTCAAAAGAAAATCAAGCTGTGTTGGCATATCGGTGAGACATTGACTGTGTCTCCCCGATGCCAACATAGTCAACATTCGATATCGCTAAGATTTCATCCTATCAACAAGATGTTTTACTGAGCTCACAAGTTGCATTGACTTCAGTTTTCCTTTCGGAAAGACTATCGCTCTTTGGTGAGACCACATACCGATATTCAAAGTCACATTGAAATGTCATATCGTTGGAAAATTTTTTTGCTCTCGCCAAGACCTCCCACTGAGTCTTCATGTTGTTTCGAAGCATTCACCAGTTGGCGAGACTCATCGCTTTCACCAGGACTTCATATCGAGGACCATAAGTCACATAGACATGAGTATTCACATCGGCAAGACAATCGTCTTTTGCTGAGACATCTTATCGAGTTCTTTATGTTACTCCAAAACCTCAAGTCATACCGAACAATCGACAAGACTTCTTTCCATCGTTAAGACCTCACAGCGAGATCTTTTGTGCTACCCCGAGTGTACACCGTCGGTGAGACATTCCTTATCGATATAAGTCATACCGAACTCCAAGACTTTCCCTGAAGACTTCATATTAAACACTGTCGGCAAGACATCCATATCGGTAAGACTTCTTACCGAGCCATCTCATGTTATACCGATGTATACTAGTAGTGAGAAAAAGCAACTATCGCCAGGAGTTTATAACGAAACCTCTGAGTTACCCCGAAGACACCAAGTGAATGTTATCGACGAGATATTCATATTGGTAAGACCTCATATCGAAACCTTAAACCTTTCGGCCAAGTCTCTCCGATATACGATAGAGTGGCCTGTCTGCCAGAGATCTCCACGGGCGGTGAGAGGTCACACCGAATGCTTCTTGTCATAGCGATAGGCTCCTTTGGTGAGACAGAAGCAAGGTCACAACGACCTGTACAAATCACAATGTGTCAAAGTTGCTAGTTGGCCAGACATTAACAATATCACATCGACTTGGCTCCAATAGAGGTTACAGCCTATGATGATTTAGGCACATATTTCCAACATGGTTTAGACACATGAATATATTCCAAGTTAAAAAGACATAACTAGTGGCTAAATTCAATCATAGCTACACATGTCCATTTAAAATGAGTCAATGATTCATATATTCACTTCAAAATTCAAATTACAATATCAGGTTTGACTTGGCTCCTAAGGCCACAAGTCATTACATTGTACACTTTACATCAAATACATGAAAGTATTACATCAAGTTACATCTTAGACTAGGGTGATCCCACAATAGTGGTTTACACTTTCTGAGAGATCCCGATTTTTATTGAAATCACATATTTTTAGAAAATATAATGATTTAAGCCTTGAAAAGTTCCATTTAAAGTATTCCAATAGAAGAGGGTTTGATCAAAACACCTTAGATCGAACTCCCTTGGATAGAACCTTGCTAGTTTTAAACCTTACCTATAATGGAGTCTTCTTTACACCTATCAAAATGCTAATAAAAAACCACTTTTGATTTACCTTTTGAGGGATCAAATGAATTCATTTAAAATCTATTTTTTGTAATTATGTAGTCCTTATTATAAACTTCCCAAAAAGTATAATTTTAAATAAATTTAATTTGATTATTATATTTATTTATTATTTTTTGATGACCCAGGGTGTCCCCGTGACCTCTGCCCAACGCCTCAACCTTACACTGGTTCAAGGTGAGGGTGAGCGGAGAGCGAGACTAGTCCCTAGAGCCGCGGTGCTATCAGCACCCGCCCCCAAGTGTCCGTGGCTGAATAATAGTCTCGGGCCAAGAGAGTCGAACCCAAGACCTCGGGGAGCAAACCCAAGACTCAAGCCAACTCCACTAACCTGGTGGGGCTATTTTATTTATTTTTTATTTCTTATGAATGTAGGTTTTTCACTGAAAAATCAAGCTCTCTATTCTTCACTTGTGGAAAAATAGTAGATTATCAAAAAAAATATGAAAATATCTATGCACTAGATATTGATGTCCTTGATCCAACAAAAATAAATAAATTGAATTTTAATACTTACAAAAAAAGTTATGTTTTAGCCAGTAAATCATGTATAAATTATAACTAATTTTGGATTTGAAACTTAATTAAGAAAAAAATATTCAATGAAATGCTATGAAACCAATTCCATACACTAGATATTATAGTTACAAATCTAAATTCAAAAAAATTAGAGTTTTATCCTTCATAGAAAAAAAGTTATGTGTTAGTCAGCAGCGTCACTCTTTAAAAATGGTGTTTACTCTTAAAAACTAGTTTTCGAAGGAGATGGAAAAAGAAGTGCAATCTGATTCCAAAAGTTTTGAAAAAAATATATTTAGAATCTATAGACAAAATGTCACAAATCACTAGTTTTCATTATCTTCAAATTCCTCACGGTTTAGCCGCTATAGGTGCTTGAAAGTGAAGATTTAGTTAAAAAAATTCAGTTTAATGTCCAGTTTGGCCAAAAATTGTAAACCAATATTGTGGGATCACCCACTAAATTAGTCTTGTGAACAAATACGGTTCTTCCCTGACGCTCACCTCCATTGGTGGTCAAGAACATGGTTGAAGCACTTTACCACCCAACCACGAAGCTTACGCTTCCTCGGAATTCTTCCGACTTGAAGAATGCCCAACCCTGCATAGAAAGTTTAGCAAGATAACAATCTGCAAGGTAGAATTTGGTGCATACCCATACATCAACATGCAATTTCTATCTATAAGTTAGAAAAGAAAATACAAGATCTATGCTAGGAATGGAAAATAATGATATCACAAAGTTCATACATACAAAATGAACTATATTGCTTGGCCAAGCATATCAAATGTGTTGCAACAATAACAAACAATAGGTTCTAGTAAAGCAAACCTATACTCTCTGAACTCCATTTTTTCACTCGTCTTGGAAGGTAACTTTCTACAATACAACATTTTGAATAACAACTATCTACCCTCTAGCAGCATCTACCCTAAGGTTCTCTAGTCTACTTAGGCATCATTGTCCCATTCAAGTATTAGAATATTCTTCTCACATATGTCTTCAAAAAAGAAGAATCAAATTACTAATTTACTCTCTAAACAAAAATAAGATTATGATTCAAATAGAGTAATTCAACAATCAGTCATATCTTTCTCATGCCTCACATTACCGTGACACTCTAACATTTTTTTTTACATATGAAGATTCATCATTTAAACATAGCCAGTACTGTTTCCTACTAAACAGTTATAGGACAAGTTGTTTCATAAAGAACGTTCACAGTTTACAACTATTCAGTGTTGTTCTAGCTAAACGATTTAATGAACAAGACTATTTTCTACTACAAAGATAACTTTACAACAAAATAGTGTCGT
Source organism: Sequoia sempervirens (assembly GCA_007258455.2). Lineage (NCBI taxonomy): Eukaryota > Viridiplantae > Streptophyta > Pinopsida > Cupressales > Cupressaceae > Sequoia > Sequoia sempervirens. The sequence goes on along the minus strand of VDFB02321468.1, from coordinate 142,562 downwards.
TTGCAACAAAATATTCACTGTTTACATCAATACAATGTTGTTCCAGACTAAGCAGTTACATTTTATGATAGACAATGTCATTTTCCAATAGAACATTCACTGTTAGCTATTACTCATTGTTGTTTCAAGTTGTTTAGATGCTAAATGATAACATTACAATCTAATGTTCACTATTTAAAACATAATGAGGTTTTTTTTCACAATGAATAGAAAATGAGCACCACTATTTTGCTAGAAAAAAATATTGTCTACAACTTCTTATTTGTCATTTTCAAGCAATCCAAAAAGATTTCACTAACAAATCAGCTAGCCCATCTTCATATATGAAAGGAGAATGCCCAATATTTAGATTTTTGAACACTTTCATTACCAAAATTCAATGTGCAACTTTTTATAAATGAAATGAATCTAAGATCGACATGCTTTTCGATGCAAAACTTGAACAAGTATTTTGGTCAAGAGACAGACATAGAAGTTTCGGGTTCTAAGTAGAATTCATGCCTTCTCAAGTTACAAACAAACATTCATAGGTTGCTCTAGAATCAACCATTCATATAGGTCTGGTGCATTTCTTTCTTAGCAACAAGATTCATGTACATAACACCACTCATAATTGACATGCATACACATATCGATCATAGTTACAAGGAAACAACCCTACGATCATATAAATTGAACCCCACTTGGGTTTATTGAATTTTAACAAAGATTTCACCACCATTCCCACTAAAACATGGTGGCATTATAGCACTCATAATATAGTCTCAAGAATTTGTTTTAGCTGATCACTATCGGTCCAATTGATAAAGAGAATACGACAGATGAAAACAAGACATAGGGTATGGTACCATCTCCATAGGATCAATAGTCGATCCTCTATAAATTAAGCTAACATAAATATACAGTTGAGTCAGAATGAAATTCTGATTAGCCATTGAATGGCTAGCACTAAACTGCGAAGTTAAAGAACAATCATATCTCAATAATTCTAAGCCTCGACCTAGCTCTATGAGCTAATCGATAAGGCTCTAAATTAAACTCATGCAATGCTAGCCACTAGCCGTGTGACCCAAAACAATGATCGACACCATTACAGTACTCGGCTCAAGGCTGTGGTTTGTCAACAAGAAATTTATATTTTATAGTGTTAATGAAGCATTCGACAAAATGGAAGAATACCATTCATATGATGAGGAAAAATGATAATAGGAAAATCGAGTTTTCTTCTAAGGAAATTGATTTACCTGATAAATCGAGCTTTTGTGAAACTTGCCTTTGATTTTTGCCACTTTCACAAGCTCTTCTCTGATTTTTGCTTTCGAGCTAAACAAATTCATTCGTTGTGATTTTTCACCCCCCTTGGGGTATGAATTCAAAATGGAAACAACAATATATTTTTGCATGTTATTGGGCGTTGCCATTATGACATTATTGTCTTGCCACTTGCCACTATCTTGTTTTGAATATTTCCATTAAACTTGTGGTAGACCATGTCCTTCATGGGATGCCTTCATGATTTTGTTTTGATTTCAAACTGTTCAATTTTGGAATATTATCGGTTATCAAATTCAATAAGAATATGAATATGTATACATATATATATGAATATGTATACATATATATATATGTATACATATATATATATGTATACATATATATATATATGTATATATATATATATATTTATATGACTTCATTCATATTTACTATGTTCGTTCTTCATTTTGTATATATATTTATATATATATGTATGTACGTATTCACATTTATTTACATACATGTATATATTTATATGTATATATTCATGTGTAGATTGTTTGTTTGAAGGAGCTTATAAGTTCCATATGCTATCATTTAATTAAATAAGGAACTTTAATTACATCTCGAGCATCTAAATAAATGTGAACTAAAAGGAAATTTCTTTTTACTTAATTTCACATATCTAAATTCTTATCATTTTAATCATTCTTTTAAATATGTACTTTCATTTTCTTCAAAACACAGAGTTTAAGTAGCCAATTTAATCTACAAACCATTCATTTTCAATCATTGAAACAATTCAAGTCATGAAATTACGTTCTTCTATATATGAAAAATAGTTCAAATGCAGGTCATCATGCCATTTGTGGTGTGTGCACCTAGATTCCAACTAGCTTACTATTCGATTTGGCTAAACAATCCTACTTCAACCGTGTTCCCATCCTTCAACCTGTCACCCTACAATTGCACACACTTAAGCTTAAGTTAATTATAGTTTCTCCAAAAAACCCTGGTAAGAAAACTGTTAAATTTTTTGGGTATGATATGGGTGACTCTACCGCAGAATGGGTTGGGAGTTATGAGGAAGAAGAGTTGAAATTTGAGGAAATGTCTGTGGATGAAGGTGGCTCTGAGGAAGGGATTGAGGTCTCGAAAGAGTGGAGCAAGGGATATGAAATGAATGTGGAGTTGCGGGACTCCATGGCAAAGTTTGTGAGGAATATTTCGAAAGGAGAATCTAAAGGTGCCAAGAAAGAAAAGCTTTCAGTTAAAAAGAAAACAGAGGTGGCACCTAGTTCTAGTGATAAACCCTTGTTGTGTCCTGGCGAAGGTGGTGTGAAGAATGTTGATGTTGAGAATTCCTCTATTAGGGATCCTTTGCCCGGGAAGGTGGAAATTTTAAAGGATTCTATGGGAGCTAGTAATGCTTTCTCTGTTGAGTGGCAGAAAGGGCTTGGGCCTATGGAGATGCAGGGGATGGAACATGGGATGGAGGTGATCATGCATTCTCAGGGGTTTTCTCCAGTTGATAGGGCGGTTAAATTGGAGTGTTTGGAAGTGTTAGCTGATTTAGCTAGCTTTCCTGATAAGGAGCGTATCAAGGTGGAAGTGGTGGAGGTCAAGGACTCCCCTATTGAAGACGATGAGGAGCAGAAATTGGATAGGAATGAACCTCCTAGTAACTCTGAGCTGAATGACCAACCTCCTATTAACTGGGATAATGTGAATATGAACATGTTCTACAAAATGGTTGAGGATGGGACGAGAAATTTGCTGACTTTGGTTAAGTGGTTATTTTTTGAGGTTAAGGAGTTGAATATTTAGGTAAAAAATTGGCAGGAGATTTGTGTTGCTATGCTCTGTGGTAATAAGAAGGAGTGGGCCATTAAAGGAAAAGTTAAATCCATAAATGTAATGTTGGACAAGTTGGTTATTGATGTTGATCGTATGGTGGTTTCTCATGAGGAGAGGATTTCCTCTCTGGAAATGCAGGTCAACAAAAGTTTAGAGGACCGCGTTGCCAATCTTGAGGAGAGAACTGGTAAGATGATGGAGGACTTAAGAACGGTGGTTAATATCAACAATAATTCTCTTAATACCACAGCTAGGGGTCTCTCTGTTTTAAACAAAAAAACTCTTAATTGGACGGGTAAACCTCTGGACTTGGGTGAGTTAGAGAAAGTGATTGAGGAAATCAATTGCTTGAACCAAAAGGATAAAGCTGAGGAGTCTACTCCAATGTTGGAGAAAGATGTGAATGTTGGGCTATGCCTTAGGACTAGGAGCAAGACAAAAAATAGAGCGTCTGTCTCTATGGAAGAAATCAAAGAGGTTGTGGATATGCAGGAGGAGGTCATCAAAGAGAATATGGCCTTGATGAACATTTTGGAAAATATGTTGTAGTTGATGTATTCCTTTTTGTTGGATCAGCTGGGTTGTTGATGTTTTTGCTCTTGTTTTGTTGACGGGTTCCTAATGTTTTATATTTTGTCAACATTTTTTTTTGGGCTGCTGGTTTCAATTGCTTAGTTTTTTGGTAGCTATTCGTCCTTGTAAAGGGTTTCAGGTCTCCTTCAAAACCTGTTTTTCCTTATCAAAAACATCAATCAACTTCTTTCAATCTATTTTTGAAAATTCCAAAAATTTTCATTTAATATATATTGAATTTCTTCAAAAATTCAATTTACCATATTATAATAAATATGCAATTAAATTGGGTTATGACACTCTAACTATCATAATGAGCTATAATGTTTTCTCCTCTACCCAACATATGAACATAATCTCTTAAAATAAGATAGATGGTAGGGGAGAGAGGCTAATAGTTGGATAGGGTTCTATTATTGGAATATAGTACTCATGGTTATAGGATTTAGTCTTACAACATATTGATACTATACATTGTTAATAATTATTCCACATGTAAATTAACAAGTGATCAAATATTTGTCAAGATCAACCCTTATATGAACACATGAGAATTTATGAATGCCATATTAAATAAATCATAAGAAAACTTATTAATAAGTGAAATATTTTTTCCTTTATATAAAATATCATGCTAATCAATATAAGTTTGTCATTTATAAAACAAGAGCTGCAGAGTAGCAAAGTTCCTGCCTAAATGTGCAAGAATAGTCCTATTTTTATTTGTTGTGTTTGTTATGTTTTAGCAGCAGTGTTGATAGAACTTAGAAAAATTAATGTTCTGGTTTTATCAAGACCAATCCCTTTGTCAGAAAATGAACCATTAACATAAAATATCTAGGCTAAATAAATAAACAATCAATTGCACAATGGGTATATGGTGAATCTTTTGATAAGTTCAAAATTGTTTGGGAAGAGTATATTATTTGAAGCAAAAAATAGTAGAATGTGATTTGGGGTTTGTTTTGAATTGTCGAGAAATCAATTAGAAATAAGTGTGGAAGATGAAATAGAAGTGAGTAAGCATTGAACACATTAAATTTATATATTATCAAAAGAAAGTAAAAAATGTAACAATTTTTTATATATAATTGATTATATTTTTCTTTTGTAATAATCTTGAAAATATAACAATGTATGCAATGAACATAATATTTTAGATATTAATGTCCATTTTTTGAAAGGAAGATAGTTGCTGAAATGAACCACATAAATATAATAATAAGAATCAATATAGTCTGTTGAATTGGAAAAAGCTCTTAATACGCTCTTATCAATTTTTAGTTTTGTGTGAGACAAAAAAGTCCCTTCGAAGAAGTTAAATCCAAAATATCAATATATTTACTCTGTAAAGTTGAACCCAGAAGACAAAAATTAAAGTAGGTGATGCCTCCAACATGGATAAGTTTGGTCAATTAGCCTTTTTTCCTCATAATAGTAATTGTTCCTTTCCCCTCTATATGAATTTTAGTTAGAGCAACCACAACCTTCCCAAAAAGTGTTGATCCAATGGAAGTAGTAGATAAAGGTTTAACATGATCACCAAAAGGATGTTGAATTGGCCTAGTTGGTGGCATTAGAATCCACTAGTTAATATTGTAGACACCTAAATTTGGACACTTACATTTGTCCAAATTTATCCCTTTTCATCTAAGTATCCTCTTATTTGCATTAATTAAGTAATATTGCTATTATTTAATTAATACCCCTAAATTTTTCTAAATCCCTAAGGTATTTAGTTAATAATTAAATACCTTACCCTTTATTCCCCTTTTCCTCAAAATAATTAAATAAATAATACATTTATTTAATTCCTTACATGTCACATCCTCCATCACTTTTTCTTAATCATAATCCACCTCCTAATCCCATCATTAGGAATGTGCACATGTCTAATCCATGATTAGGATGTGTCACATCCTCCAACTTTTGCAAGTTGGCTCCTAATCTTCATTAGCCACTAACTGTCTTCTAATCATTGATTAGCTAGTCTAATCAACCCCCCTTTAGTCGACTCTCCCCATCCCCCAAGGAATTTTTAATTCCTTTTTGTCTTCCCCATGTGAATTTAAAATTCACTTTTATTCCTCCAAAGCTCTCCCCTTCCCCATGTGGATCATTGAGAGGTCACATCAGTCACATGGGACAAGGACCTCCTTTATGAGGACCTTGTCTTATCCTCTAGGCAATTCCAATCATGTGAATTTTAAATTCGCATTTATTCCCCCAACAACTTCTCTCATCCCCATGATTTGTCACCATCACTCTCAGTACCTCCACCTCACATGTCCCTTTTCCAATTCACTTGTCCTTGTGACATCTCATCCTCCACCTGGAAAGATGTGAAGGATTGTGAGTCCCCAACTCACCACAATCCTTCATCTTGCCCATATTGGCACAATTTGAGCCATCCAATTCTCTAGAGATTCATCCCCTAATATAAGAGGATTTTTCTCTTTCATTTTCTCATTAGACATTCACACATTTTGCAATTCAAGCTCTCAAGCACACTTGCATTCTTGCATTCAAGAAAACCTCCATTGTTGCATGTTTTGAATCTTTCATCTCTTGCACTTGCATTCATCCATCCAACTACCCACAACTCATTGCATTTCTCATCTCATTTAGAGAATTTTGAATCCATTTGCATCACATTTTTCCATCAAGGAGCATACAAAACATCAATCATCAAAGGGCCAACCAAGGAGCAACTCTTGCAAGGTAAAAATTTGCTTTCTTTATCTTTATTTTGTTTTGAGTTTAACGTAGCCCTATCTTGAGGTGTTTTAGTGTTGTTTCCATCTTTTTGCATTCTGTTTTGCATCACTTAGGATAGGTTAACAACATCGATCACAAATATCATTAAGAGTATGTCCCCTTCTACTCCATTGGGTTTCACTACTACAAATGGGTATGCCATAGGTGTTGCCAATTTAGGATTTCCTTGTGAAACAACTTTCCTCCAAATGCAAGTATGTTAGATTGGCGATTCTTATCACAAAACGAAAGATAAATGAGCAAGACCATTATAATATTGTGGATAAATTTCGGGAAAAGGTATAAATACTTACTAGATAGGGGAGGTGTGGCAGAAGATGTTGATTGTAAATTAGGCAATGAAACTTCCTTTTCTGCATAAAGTTATAAATCATATCAATCAAATAAGTCAGACATGTATATATAGTTATGTAATGCATTTATAGAACCATCATACCTTGATTTGAACATGTAGGTACCAGGACATACAGGTACAATGTTCAAATAGGGTTTAAACAAGTTATACACGTATCAATCGTTGGGTCTGAAGATGAAGAGAGAAAAGCCAAAAATAAACATTCAATTGCATTGTGTTCAAATTAAGTTTGAGATAGATTGGCCCCAAAACATCCAAGGAGGAAAGTCAATTTAAATACTTACAACTGTTCATGGGAACCTATTTTCAAACCTTCTCGTTCCTGGATATATCCAAGCATCCATTTTTTTGAGGCTTCATTTGCATAATAAAAGTTTTCTTCTGCTCATAAAACTTGATTTGTTATTATGAAATGATAACCTGTCTTCCCCAAGGGATCATTTCTACATCAACAGAGACAAAGCCGCTAGAATCCCCCATTTCCCCAAACAAGAAAATATTAAATTTGTTAGAACACTCATTAGCCACCAAAACTGCATATAAGATGGTTAAGAAACTTGACTGCAAGCTTTGTGAAGATGCTTAAAAGTTAAAATTGTATTTAGACCACCTAAAAGCTTAACGCCAACCTTAATTAATGAATTGATAGTAGAGATAACTTGTTGCAGGCATGTGACATAACCTGTTGGATCCTAAACTTGAGCATTTGTAAGCTAAATAGTAACCTAGATCCAAGAACAGTTACATCAGTTTAAGAAGAATCAAATAAAGGAGTATCGTTATGGCCCTTTATTGAATATATAAAACCATATTAGAACCTCATCATAAAAGGATATACCTATAATATGAACATGGAAGAATAATGGTTAAAAATAAATGATTTTCCATAAGGATTTGCAAAACCATTTAGTATGCAAAATGCCTTCATTTGTGCTTGGCACATACAATCTTTATTCAGGGTGCAGAGTACTGTTGAAATCAAAAATTTTGGAGATGGTGGGCATGTACAATCTTCACCCTCGACATTATTTTTGAAACTTCCTTCTATGACCTACATGCTCAGACAATCATTAATGTGTATTTACATTTATCAATATTCATCTTTAATCACATAGTTTCTCATTTATCGATATTCACTTTTAATCGCATAGTTTATTTACTTTTATCAAAACTATTCACGTGGCGTAAAAATTAACAATTTCTAATTTTAATTTTGTCATAATTTTTGCATTTTTAGATGTGCAAATATTAACTAAGAAGTGGCGAAAAAATGCCTCAAAAAAAGCCAAAAAAATTGCAAAATAAAAATGTTATGTTCAATTCCGTAAAATCTACCCTTATCGCCTAAATTTTTTTAGCCAATGATATTAAAGAAAAATAATTTTGAAAATTAGAAAAGTTAAAAAATATGCATTTAACTTTAGAAAAAAATCAAATATAATGTATAAAAGAAAATAATCAATTTTGATTGGTTGAAATTCAAAACATTAATCACTAGTTACGATTTGGCCTTGCCTATAATTCCATGGTAGGAACTAATAAGGTGTTTATCTAAACAGATCTTGTTGTTATGTTGACAAAGTGTGTTCTCATGTATACAATCATTCGGGTAGCAATTTATAAGCATTAGAGTACTTCAAATTATATGTTTGTTCTATGAAAAATATAAAAGGTGAGTAAAATAAATACCTTGTATTTTATCGTGAAATGTGAAAAGTTGTCAAAAAGTTTTATGATCATTTAAAGTTGTTCATATAAATTGTATTTTATGTTTAACCATTTGGGTCATTTGTGTTCGATATAAATGTTAGAGATAGTAAGATGCATGTGGTTACCAAAAGTATTGAGATCATTTATGTTGCATATAAGCTATATTTTAAATAAGAATATGATTTTTTTTTTGGAAAATCGCTATTAAAGAGGATAACACTCTTTCTATTAATTTAAAGCACCAAATTACCTAGTTCAGACACTTATTTCGACCCCAAATTACAAAAAATCCTCTTTCTTAGAGGATCTTAATGTCATTAGATGCTTAAGTTTTTCTAAAGAAGTTTTCTTCCTTTTGACCTCTGTCCATGCTTGATCATTTTCAGAGGGAAAATTACTATTTTGACTAGATAGAACGCCACCACATGTGCTTGCAGTGACTATCGTGGAACCTTCACTACCTTTAGAGAGAACTGTAGATTATGTAGCCTTCGCAGGTGAGACCAATTCCCTGCGAGGGGAAGGGGAGGAAGGAGTGCTTTTATTCGGAGGGACTGAAGGATGTTCGAAGTCCTTGGGTGGATTGGGGGGAATGATATATTGCTGAGATTCAGCCCCAATCCACCATGATGGTTTGGAGTTTCCAAGAACACGATGCGTTTGACATTGGGATGAGAAGTGTTTCGTTGAGAAGCATTTCTTGCATCTGAAAGCTATTTTTTCATAATCAATGGGTTGTCTCCTACATCTATTTCCCACCTTCAACAAAATCTCCGCAGGAAGACCATTAGCAAAATCCATTTCAACATAGATTCATGCACATGTAGAATTTTGATAATTGATAGTTTCCTCGGATAAGCAATGATATCTTCCAAGGCTATTTCCTATAGCTCTCAAACAATCTAATTCCTAAAACTAGATAGGGAGATGTGGAAGTCTTACCCACAAATAGGTAGAAGTGAAAATTTATGTACGTGGATCAAAATCAGGAAACCTTGGTTTCATGCACAAGAAGTCTCTTTCGTAGAACTAGGGGCCATTTTCAAGCACCATCTCCTTATCTTCTTTTAAATCAAATTCCAAAATGAAGAACCCCTTTGCATAGGGATAAATACTAATTTCACCTTCCATTTATTCCTTCCACATGTCTAAGACCCAAGTGTGTAGATCGTATAGTTTTGGCCAAGACTTCGTGAACTGACATATCAATGCATGATCAGACAAAAAGCCCTCCCCGTTGAAAGCCAAATTGTCCAAACAGACTTCTGATATTGTTGAAGAGAGACAAATAAGAAAATGCAGATTGAACTCGACAGAGGTGCCATTTGCAGTGGCGACAATATGTCTTGGATCCGAATAAGGACCCCCGTCGCCAGAAGCGTCAAACAAGCGATGCCCTAATCCTTGGGGGTTGTTGATCGCAAGCCCGTTTTGTAGATGTGAAGCCCTAATTGCCTTGGAAAAGTTCATAGACTGAGCATTTTTGTTTGAGAAAAAATGTCTGATTAAAATCATTTTTTGCATTGCAATGACCTTAAGCGTGTTTTGAGAGACTAGTTGCTTTGCACGACATTGAGGCACCGATCAGGCAATTTGAAGATTTTCCAAAAGAAATGGTAATGGAGCCCGTCACTGCATCCCTGCCAAACCTGATGTAGGCATTCTTGGCTGGTTTGGGTTTGTGTACGCCTAGGAGAAGAGCAACACTGTCGAGAGAAAAGGAGCGGTTTGAGGGCAACGTAGTAGAGTTAGATTCCATCATTTTCCAATAAGAATAGGATGTTATTAGTGTTTGTCATTGGGCAATTAATTTTGTTTTTACTTGTTTAATTAGTTATTAATAAGTTATTTTTGAATGAATTAGAAGCAATATTTTTTTCCTCTTAAAAAATTTAATCTCCATTTTTTTTTGTTTTAGATTGCAGGAATCGGGTAGCACGACCCCCTATAAACTGGCCTGGTAAAATTTTTAACGTGACCAGCGGCGCTGGCACGACACGCCCTCCCGTGGTTTCGGTACCACGGGAGTGAGGGAGACTAGACCTCGTGACCAACCTCCTGCATCAGGAAAGATTTAGCCAACCGAGCAAATTTAATCTCCATTTCAACATGGAAAATATTTAACTTTATAAATTTTAGAAATTAAACATTTTTCTTGTTATTTTTAGGCATTTTTTCACAACTATTGCAATCATAATTGATTATAATTTTTTTTCATTTTTAAAAAGTCTAGATGAATTTTTTAAGTAAAAATATCTTAATTTTACCCATGATCCCTAGGAGAAAAAATAGTCATACTTTATAATATTTTTTAAATTATTATAATAACATAATGTTTTAATTTATTAGAAATATAAATAATATAATTATTAAGAATATTATAAGAATTATTATAGTTACTATTATGACTGACTATTTAAATTTTACATTATAATTTTTTAATATATTTCTAAAGTTTTTTTTAATTTCTTAAAAACATAATATAATACTTACCAATTAATTTATTAATACAAATATTTAAAAAATTACTAATATTGCTAGTTAACTTTTTCTTTTTAATGTTTATTAACTTATTTTTTAGGTAACAATATTTATAATTATTTTTTACTATATTTTATCATAATATTATTTTCATAGTATTTTTTAAAAAGTTTATAAACTAGGCTAACATTTTATTACAAATTAACTCATTATATCTTATTATTATCTTAATAAAAAATTAAAAAGTTAAAATATATTTTTTCATTTGATAGGGTTTGATAGTGTAACTTTTTTATGAGATTAAAAAATTTCATAGATTGTGGAGTAAGGATCATTATGTAATGATTGTATTTAAAAAATGTAGAATCCATATTTATTTTAAAAAATCTAAAACTAAAATATATTTAAAATATCTATATTAATAGCTATTTTATTTTTTAAAGTTATTTGTATTTCTTTGGAATTATTTTTAATATAAATATTTTAAATATATATGTCTAAAATATCAATCTTAACTTATTTTATTTATTGAAGATTTTTTTCTTAGTATAATTTAAAACAATTTTATTTATTTAAAAATATTTTATTTTATTTTCCATCAAATTCAAAATCAACCAATCAAATTATAAAGCTTCTTGAAAAAAATTGTTCATAAACAAACTCAAATTTTAATTATGTTAGTATGAATTAAATTTGGAGTCAAGGTCACCCTAACAACTATAATATTTATAAACCTAGTAAAATCATTATACATTCAACAAATTATACCTAGTAATATCGTTATACATTCAACTTTACAATAATTTGTTGATCTCAAACTATTGTGTAGTCTACTTTAAATTGTTGTCATGACTCAATCAACTACACAACCAGTACTTGTATTACAAATGCTATAACAACAATTGAAACATACCCCATGCTTAATAAATGCAATCGACGGGTAAGTATTATAAATTACTAATATTTAAAAATTGAAACAACTAATATTTGTATTAATAAATTAATAATGCTATAACAACAATTGAAACAACAATTGAAACATACACTTACCAGTACTTCTACACCATGCTTAATAAAATATTAAGTTTTTCAGTTTGACGACGGTAATATGTTCACAGACATCTATACCCAATGCAGATTGTTTTGCTCAGGTGGTTAGATTTCTCAATGTCAATTCTAATGGGCAGAACCCAAAAGAAGCAGATTAGTTTGTTCATTCACAACCTGCTTCACATTCACACTAATACTCACACAAAAACTGAGCGTACTCATCTTTGTTCAGAACCCAATCTTATAAGAGTTAAAGGATTAGATGTGAGGAGACTCTGTAATAGTGGCCAACTTAATGAAGCAATTCACATTTTGCAAGTGATGGGTACTCCACTGGACTCCTCTACTTATGTTTGTCTCTTGCAGGGATGCCTAAACAAGAAAACCCTGTCCCTAGGCAAGCTGACGCACGCCCACATCATTCAAACGGGGATTGAATCAGGCTTGTATTTGGATAACCTGCTTGTTATCATGTACGGCAAACTGGGAAGCCTGGGAGATGGTCGAAAAGTGTTTGACGAAATGCCTGAACGAAATGTGGTGTCTTGGACTGCCATGATTTCAGTTTATGCTAGGTGTGTATTTTGTAAAGAAGCTTTACAATTCTTCCGCCAAATGAAGCAAAATGGGATCCAACCCAACCAATTCAGCTACTCTAGCACGATACCCGTGTGCGCTAAAATGGCGGCTCTGGGACATGGTAAGGAGGTCCATGGTGACATAATTAAAGCTGGTTTTGAGTCCAGTGTCTTTGTAGCAAGTGCGCTTATAGATATGTATACCAAATGTAGAAATACTGAGGATCCATACCAGGTGTTTGATAAAATGCGTGAACGAAACGTGGTTTCATGGACTGCCATGGTTGCCGGATATGCACAGAGTGGCTATTTGGACAAGGCTTTGGAACTCTTTGGGAGAATGCCAGAACGAAACGCTGTTTCATGGACAGCTATAATTGCAGGATGCGCACAAAATGGACAAGTTCATGAAGCCCTGAAGCTGTTCTGGGAAATGCCAGAACGGCACCTTATGTCGTGGAATGCAATGATCTCAGGATATGCACAGCATGATTATTTTGCAGAGGCTCTGGAACTGTTTCGACAAATGCAATCGACGGGTGTGAAGGCGAACTCTGTGACTTTAACCAGTCTTCTCCCTGCTTGTGCCAATTTGGCAGCTCTGCGACAGGGTAGGGAGGTTCATGAAGACATAATTAGGAGTGGTTTTCTGTCTGACGTCTTTGTGGGGAATGCCCTTGTAGACATGTATGCTAAATGTGGGAGCATAGAGGATGCACATAGGTTGTTTGATAGAATGACTATACGTGATGTGGTGTCATGGAGTTCGATGATTGTTGGCTGTGCCATGCATGGTTCTGCTCATCGTGCTCTTCAGCTCTTTGAACAGATGCAATGTTCAGGCACGAAACCTGATCATATTACCTTTGTTGGGGTTCTGTCTGCTTGCTGTCATGCAGGTCTAGTTAATGATGCTTGGCATTACTTTCGTTGTATGAGTAAGGACTACTACATCAGACCTTCAGTAGAGCATTACACTTGCATGGTTGATCTTCTTGGTCGTGCTGGCCATCTTAATGAGGCTTGGGACATAATCCAAATGATGCCAATGAAAGCGGATGCTATTGTATGGGGGGCATTACTTGGTGCTTGTCAAATTCATTCCAATGTTGAACTAGGAGAAATTGCAGCAGAGCGCCTTTTTGAATTGGACCCTGAAAATCCTGCACACTATGTGCTGCTGTCAAACATTTATGCGTCTGTTGGAAGGTGGGATGGTTTCATAAGAGTCCGAAGAATGATGAAGGATAGGAAGGTCAAGAAAACACCAGGATTAAGCTGGATTGGAGTCAATAACAAGGTAAATGCTTTTGTTGTAGGGAACATGTTGCATCCCTACACATAAAAGAAGCAAACATATTATAAAACATTCTTGTTGCATCCCAAAACCTAAAAGAAAATTTTGACGTTCAGAGAGTCTCTGGGTGGCTGAAAAAACCAGAGTAAATGCATGAGAAGCTTTTCGGTGCCAACATACAATAATGTATTTTGGGGTTACATACACTCCCCTTGGTCAATGAAAGAGTCTCTCATGGACACTACCTTTTGGCTCTATGGAGGGAATTTCCACTGTTTTCTTAGCAACTGCCACTAGTTAAATTTCTGAGTGGCTTTGCAGTAACCTGGTCTCCCATGGGACATAATACACTCGCTTTGCTACAAGTTGCTAGAAGTAGCATTATGGTCACAAGTGACATTAAAGTATATCTTCTGCAACATATAACCAAAGATTACGAAGGTAAATTATCAACGCATCCTTTGCTGTGAATTAAATTCCTAAGCTTTAGTTGCATATCTTTAACCCCTTCTCTCCCACAACCGCTGAGAAATTGGTGCTGTTTTTTCAGTTACAAAATTTGTATTTTATGCAATTTTAGGGTTGAATTTTGTCAAATAACCTCCTGGGACAAAAATATTGCAGCAGCAGCCCTCAGTGGGATCTTCCTGTATTTTAGCCAGTTGGACTTTTACTGATCACAAGGTTTTGGTGATTCCTCCTACAATTAAGTTTTATTCCCAGGCCTCTGGGTTCTCTTGGCAGGTGAGCAGTATGTATCCCATTTTGGTCTCTTCTAACAACCAAACAACAAAATCAGGGTGCCAATAAGTGTGGGATTGCATTTGAGCCTTGAGACTCAGCAGCTCAAAGTCAAAGTCAAACCTACACCATCACTTACATTTGCGGTATCCTTCAGTGAGAAATGGTTGATACAAATGCCTTCTTCTCATGATCTCAAAGGTATGTATTCTACTAGGGATAAATATTAAAGCTATGCTGTATCAGAACTACAATGTCCCATAAATGATTATTGGTGACATGGAGAAGAATTCTGTGTAACCAACAGATTGCATGGCAACGAGATGTAATTCTGCACATCTTAGATTATGATATCCCCTCCTCTTCTTGTTCTTGTACCTTGGTTACAATATATATTATATATATAAAGAATTGAATTTGAATGGCACAGTTTTCGTTTCTTCCGACCTTAGTCATGGAATGCAAGGTGCCATCCAACCAGTGGTTGCTTCAAAAGTGCTGCTCACGCAAGGCAGAAAATGCAAAAATATATTATTTGTGCTCTCTTCCAGCCCTTTCTGATAAAAGAGAATGGATCAGAGAAAATTCTTTAACTTTATCATCCTTCTTCCTGCTATGACTGCAGTAAAGCCACAATATCTGTTTATTTGCCAGTTACCATTTAAATGTACAATAGCTATTACTAAAAATTTATTAATTGCAACATGCACTGCATAAATATTCCAATTTAATTAGTATTATCATATATTAGAAAAATACTTCAGGTCACAGAAAAATTCTTTTAATTGTAACTTGCACTATTTTTATACTCTGCTATAGAGGATTGCAGTAATACCCTGTAGTTTCATTGTTCTGTTAAGGCTAGTGTTAGGACATGAACCCTAAGGAATTCATGATAAAGAACCCTGATTATTAATTAAGAAAATTTGATTACCCAGATAATGTAGCTTATATTTTGATTAAATAACAGATGAAAATGAATTCAGAGTATACTTTGAGGAACGTTTTCAGATTAATGCTTATTTTGACTATGTTTTCAGATCAATGGTATTCGGAATAATGATTTCAGAGTATAAATCTCATATTAATATTTTAGACTAATATTTATTCGGAAAATTGTTTGTTCAGATTTATGATTCTTTCTGTTATTTTGTGAATTCGATGCCTTGGTGAATTGGTTTGAGTGTGTAGGAAATTACTGACAGGGACAAGACGAAACTAAGTTAAGGAGTTATTCTGTTTCAGGGGAAATCTCATCGGTATTCCGTGACGGTGCAAGTACGAACCAACAACAGAGAAGGCTAAGAGATTAGGTGTCCATAGCCAAGACAATATGAGCCACTAGATTGATTGATAAAATATTGGTATAGGTAGTACTCGAGAATAATGACCCTGGACAAAGAAGTTGGGATTGTTGAGTGTTGCCGAAATAGATGTGTTGGGAACAATGTCATAAACAACATGAAACTAATTGGTGAATAACAAAGAAAAGGGTGAGTGGAAATGGCAAATGGTGAAACGTCGATATAGAGGAAGAATTGCCAACTTAGATACATCGTTGGAAGAAAAGGCAGCCGGAAAAAGCTAAAACTTTGTATGGCACAGAAAGGAATGTCACAATTCTCATGATAGAGGGAAAAGGAATGTCACAATTCTCATGATAGAGGGAAAATCTTGGACAAATATTCTGAGAGTTAATATGCAACCTAAATTGGCCAATGGAGTTTGAGAAGAGTTTAGAAAACTAGTTTAAATTTGAGAAGAAATCATCAGATGAAGGCTGTTAAAATTGTGAACATATCAATGTGGAAATTGTGGTGGATAAGCTGAGGAATTGTATCAGAAAAGGAGCTGAAGGAGGCTTTGATGAGGTATATGTAGGCTGTTAAAACTGTGAACAAATCAATGTGGAAATTGTGGTGGATAAGCTGAGGAAATGAATCAGAAAAGAAGCTGAGGGAGGCTTTGGTGAGGTATATGTCCGTGTGATGTTAAGTTTGAGGATGTAGTTCTTGTGTGTACAATTTTATTCTATGATGAATGTGTAAGCCAATGATAGAGAGACCTTGTGAATTAAGTACTTTATAGTTGAACATGGTACAAGGGAGGATAAAATACTTGCTACTAAGTGTTAAGGCCTCAATGTGATTGGTTGTATCTACCACCAAGTGTAAAGCGGAGCTCCAAGCTAGGTTGTAACCTTGTGGTTGTCTTCAATAAAGCAAGTGAGACAATGGTCATTTTGATTGTACCGAGATGATGGCCACCTTTGTTGTGGAATAATGATGCCACCTTCATTGATGTAGGGTAGAATCAATCATAACCGAATATCCTTGATCGCTTGTGCTTGGGCCTCTTTGGAGTGCTTGTAGCCATCGTACTTTTTGTTTGTGTCCAATTTTGGTATAGATGTTAAAGTCTTATGTGTCATGTGAGTGTCAATAGTGTTGGGTGTTGGAGTGGTTGAGAAGGCTTGATGATACATAATCATCTTAGATGATTGAGATGTTGCATTGTTTCAATTGCTTGTGAAATTCTAGTATGATCGTGTACCATCAATACCCTTGTGAAATTGGATACCTATTGTGAGGGTGTTCAAGTGGAAAAACATGGTTGATACTTTGGTTTGGCCCCTCGAGTGAAGCTAGGAGCATCCTTGATGATCAATCAATGATACCTAAACTTGTTTGTTAAAAATTTCAATCTCATGATGATTAATTGCCTAAGTATGTTAAAGTCTTTTTTGGTTGTAACATGTATAAAATTGTGAATTTTCGGTCTTGAAATTTTTGATGTATTAATTCTAACTCTAGAGAACATTGCATAGACTCTACACAATTCATCAAAGTTGTGCAATAGGTAGCACGAGACCCTTTGGTAGTGAAGGATGATGGTCTTTAGATTCTTATCAATGATTGAAAGCCCAACTCAAAAGGTGCTTGGAGAATTTAGCCAGTAGATGGATGTTAACTAGACTTAAATAAAACTGAATGTATTTTGAGAATATCATGATGTGATAAGTGAATCTCTAATTTTATTAAGGAGTAAGTCCAAGGTAATGGAGGTAGAAAATGGCTAAAAAGTAATTTTATTCTTGAAAATTAGAGTTTGTTGTAGTTGAAGTAAAGATTTGAAGCAATTCTAGATAGAATATTAAAATGATGTAAAAATGTGAAATTTACAATTTTGTTTCTATCTTTAAAATATATAATTTATTCTAATAACTTGTATAGGCGTAAAATTGCACCCCTTGCAATTTCACATACATTCTTGCATCTGCTTTAGTGTCCACTCCCTTAGCATCTTGAGTAGGCTCATTTTAGCCCCTACATCAACCTTTTTCCCTTCTCAAGATGCTCCAACACCCCTTTTCAGTAGCCACCCTCGCATGTTAGCTTGCATCGAACTTTGTGCTTCTTCCGTTTTCGTCATTTTGTAGCATGACGTGTCCGGACACTAGCGTGCCGCGTAGACGTCCGCGCACTACGCTAGCGTCTTGCGACGTTTCAATGTTCAAATGACCATTTTCGTGCATGTTTTCCACTTGTCACCTCCTTTTGTCGGTGGTAACGACCTGAGACGCCTTGTAACAACTAAAGAAGCTTCTTTTCTCTCCTTAAAAGCAGTCTTTTCACTCCATTTGCATCTTCTAACTTCTTCTAGCTCCACTCTCTTTTGCCTCTAGGTTCATTCTAGCTCCCCCTCCTTAGCTTCTCTTTCAAGCATTCTACCATCTTGCTCTTGCTTGCACAACTCCATTGCTTGCTACAATAGCATTCTCCAAAGCTTTCACAACTCCTTATGCAACACTCACGGCTCTTGCAGCTCCATCTCCCCTAATCTTATGCTTGTGAGCATCTTGGGATTCCACATCTCCTTTCTATTGCATTTTAGCTTTGTGATACAGGTTCTCCTCCTTGAGCGGGGATTGCTCTTATCACCTCTTTTGTGATGCGGGTTCTACTTTTGAGTAGATTTTGCTTTCACCACACACATTTTCCATTTCGGTTACACTCTATCTTTCTATCTTGGCTATCCGTGGAGGTGGGAACACCAAAACGGGGGTTTGACTGAAACAAACCCCTATACAGCCCCAACATTTTCTCTAGATGCCTTACAGAGGCAAGTCTTGAAGACATTCACTTGTTGGAGGATTCATCACCCGCGTGGTTGTAAGAATTTCCTTTCTTCTTCTTATCTTCATTAGTTATACTTCATTTTATTGCAGTTCTATTACATTTTGTAAGTTCTCAACAATTGGAGTAGAAGTAGTCATTTAAGTATTTTCTGTGACATTCTTGCTTTCTGGACCGTACGAGACGCTAGCGCGCTTCTGAGATGCCAACGCACCGCACTATCGTCCGTATTCTACGTTGACGTCCTTTGGCCGAGAGCTGGTCAGTTTGTCCAGAAAACCCTTTTGACTTGCTCTTTGGATTCTGAAACTCTTGTTCCTGAGGTAGTTTAGGGAAGTTCACCTCGTGAGGCTCTTTGAATGAAGAGAACTCGTGAGTAGCGAAGCCTCCTCTTCTACATAACCATACAATAAAAGTTAGTGAAGTAAAGGATGTACAAAAGTGATCTTTTTAAAAAGTGTGTCAAAGGTCAAAACATGCATACAATATTGAAGTTTGGTTTGAATTTTTTCATAATGTGTTTAGTAAATATATATTTTTTTATTAAATAATTTATGGGAGTAAGATGTAAATCTAAAAGCCCTAAAAATAGTTCATTTTGGAGAATTGGAGGAAAAAATTTGGCTTTTCTAAGATTTATTGGCTTGTGATGTGCTTGTCACACCACAATCTTCAGTGGGATCATTGTAGCCTTTGTTTGCATTTATTATGGTCCTTTTGCATGTGCTCGGCCTAAGGGCCTTTTTTCTTTCCCCTTTAAATTGCCTCAACTTTTTATTCCTTTGCAATAGTTACTGGAGTTGAAAGCTTAAAGATGATATTGAATGGCTCTCTCGCCCAAACAACCCCAAAAATTCATTTTGAAGGTGTTCCACAAGGAAAGTCTACTGACCCACCTCCAGATATTGTTCTCCCCATTCCAAAGTTTGATGAAGCCTATAAATGGCTTGAAATTTTCACTCTTATTGGTTGTTTTTTGGTAAGCCCCCCCCTAAAAGTGTGCTCTGTGATTGGGTTTCTCAATCACGAACCCCACATGGGTTTCGACTAGCTTTCGTTCAAAATATCTCAAAAGGTTTTTCTTCTTTTTCAGTGTTTTGAAGCCAATTATGCCTAGGAAATTCTTACCTGAGGCCCATGGCTTGTCTGTTGTTCTTTGTTCAAGTTTAAACCTTGACTCCTATGACTTTTCGATCACAAATGAAAATTCTCGTGTCTTGGTTTGGGTTGAATACTAGGCCTACCTCTACTACCTTTTCGAAACTTTCTATCCTAGATTGCATCCTTAGTGGGTTCTGTCATTTGTGTAGAACTTGAAAATTTATATTCAACACAACCTAACCATCAATTTTATGTTGAGGTTGACCTTTCAAATGACCTCAAAGAAAATGCAGATATTCAAATTGGCAAGACTCATTACTCCTAGATAATTCTATACATCAACCTTTTCAACACTTGTTATGGGTGTCAAGCCTCTGATCATAATATTAGGGATTGTTTGCTGGTTACATAGTGTCCAAAGACTGCCTCTCAACTCTCATTGGGTTTATCGCCTCCTCCAAAAGAGGAAGCTGACTAGTTTATTGTTGTTAGTCACAAAGCCAAGAATACTAACAACCCCAAACCTACCCCTAAGCCTTCAAGGAAAGGAGTTCTAGTTCCATAGATTTCAAAACCAATTGTAAATTTTGTGTCAAACATAGTGACAATTTCCACTTCCTAGTTTGGTTTGGTTGCAACACAATCCTTGGCTAGTCAAATTCAACATACCTCCCCACCAGTTGTGGGTCAAAGGAGATCTCACATCCCATCTAGATGTTTGGAAGAAGGCGAGTTTGTGTCGTGACTCAAATAACAGAGCCAACTCAATGTTCAAATTGGTAGCTTCAATGCTCTCGACATAGGGTCTAGAATATTAATTTCACCCTTAATGGGTTGGATAAAAGAAAATGCCTCTTGAATGTTAAATGAATAGTATTTCCTAGAATGTGTGAGGTCTCACAGACCTCCCTCAGATATACTATTTTAAGGATGTTTGTGCTCAATTCCTAGAATTAGACACCCTTTGCCTTCAAGAGGTCAAAGTGTTTAGTTTTTTTGCTTTTTCTTGCATGTTGTGTCATTTGGCCCTCAACTTTTCCTCTCATTTCCAACCACAAAGTTGGTTGTGGTAGATTTGTTACTTTTATCTCACCTATCTAGCATCAACTTTTGGTTGATCATGAATGTGACCCCACCAACCGAGTGGTTTGGGCTCTCTTCCATATGAATAATCATTCCTTTGGAGTGATTGATGTTTATGCAAGTCCATGTTGTTGAAACATCTGCCCTCTGGTGATGGATAAAAGATTCAATGTCAATCACCACTTGGGTTTTTGTGCAGGGATTTCAATATGATCACGCGGCCCCATGATAAATGCAAAACTTTACCAATGCACTAGACAACTGGAAAAAGAGAGGCTTAGTTCAACATGCATAATAAATTGGGGCAAAAGAGATGCCAATTCTAGCTGCCATCTTGGGAAATCCCCTTGGTACACATGGACCAACTTGTAGTTCGATCTTAACAAATTTTTAAAGCAGCTTGATCGTGCCATGATTTTGACACAATATTTTTTCATCTTTTCCAACTATTATTCTTTTCATGTAGAGTTTGTGGTGGAATTTGTCTTATCAGATCACTTCCCCATACACTTTCGTATTAAATGGCAAGTTGTGGCTCCTAAAGCTATGAGGTCTCAGTTCTTCCTAACACATCCCTACTCAATCACAAGGCCATGCCCATTCATATCCAACGTGTTTGGAATCTTTAGTCATGTTCCCTTTATGGAATTGGATGGATAAAGTGATGGAATGATGCCATAACTTGTACAACCTAGTTTCTTTGCATTTATGGGTGCCAACTAGCTTGCTTCCATTGTCACTCGTATGAAACCACTACTAGGGAGCTCCACTTGGTCATCACCTCTCTAGAAGCTCAATCGTTGATGCCACTACCTAGCTTCAGCTAGCCCAACTACAATAACATAAGCAAATTGTAGATGCCTATGCTGTTCATGACACTCAAATCAAGGCCATATTGCAATAGTTCAAAATTGGTGATAAAGTCTCAAAGTAATTTTTTTAGGCTTTGTAAGCCCATGAAACTTTTTATACCATCAAGAAAATTCATGAAGGCCACCAACTCTTCCAAGAGTTTCCTAATGTTCTTTAGGCCTTTGTTCAACAACATTAGAAATTTTTTGTTGCTCAAGACTATACACCTACAAGTTTCCATGCCTTACAACAATTCCTTGAGATCGTCCCTACAAATTTCCTTGTGAGTTATACAAAGCCTTTTGCGGCGTTATTAGGAGTGACCTTCATAATGTGTACTTTGAAGCAATGCAAATTGGGTGATTAGTTTATTTAATTAACAAAGGTAACATCAAATTCACATCTAAATCTAGCAACCCAGAGGATATTAACGATTGGCACCCTATCACTTTATTGAATGTCTCCTACAAGATCATTGCTAAAGCTTTGGCCCTCAAACTGTGGTCATTGTTGTTGATTATTGTGAGACTTGAACAAACAAGATTTATTATTTTTTGATTTATCCTAAAAAACATAATTATGGTCTAGGAATGAATGGAATGGGCATAAAAATCTCAACAATAGTTGGTTTTCATTAAAATCAACTTTTGTAAGGCTTATGACCACATTGAGTGGCCTTTCATCTTGTCCATGCTCAAGGTGCTTGGTTTTGGCCCATAGTTTCTCTAATCGGTTCAAATGCTCTTTGCAGACACATTTTATTTTATAACCATCTTTGGCCAACAATCTCCTTCTTTTGGACTATTTGGATCCATTAGACAAGGGTGCCCTCTTGTCTTGGCTCTCTATGTTTTTTCTGCATAAGGTTTTGGTTACCTCCTTGCTCAAGTTGTTGCTCATTCTTGTGTCAAGGGGATTGTTCTTCCCAATTTTGAACAACAGTTGGTTAATGATTATTTTGTTGATGATTATTTCTTCACGCTTCACAAAGAAGATAATATCTCACAAGCCCTCAAGTGCCTTGAATTTTTTTGTCATGCCTCTAGCTCTAGCATTCAATGGCATAATATCCATGCACTAGATATTGATGTTACAAATCTATATTTTAAAAATTATAATTTTATCCTTTCAATAAAAAAGTTGTGTTATGGCATAAAAATCACTTTTTAAAATGTTGTTTATTGTAAAAACATGTTATTAAAAGTTACCTAAAAAATCATAATTTATTTCTATTTTTTTTAAAATTATATATTTAGAATCTAAACACAAATCCTCACAAATTACTAGTTCATGTTATCTCTAAAGTATTAATGTTTTAGTTGCTATAGGTTTCATAAAGTGAAATTTTGGTGAAAAATGTTGATTTCAATGTCTTGCTTTGGCCAAAAAGTGAGACATAGTATTTTGGGCTGACCCATGATGTACTCTTGATTCTAGATTAGGGTTTTAGCATGATACAATTTCTCTTGAAACCAATATGTTTTGCATTGATGCATGTACTCTCCTAGGAGGAGATGGTTAGATCTTGATGTCATGTGTGGGTTCCTAATTCTATGCTTGGAGCTTTGACATTGATCTTGTTGGTTATCTTGGTATTGAGTACATTGGCCATTTTCTTGGGAGCTTGATGATAGTGCAATGTTGCATTTAGAGCTTAGCATGGATTGATAGGTTTTAGGTGCTCATGGATACTTGGAGACTTGGGTGAGGTTGGAGTTCTCTTGTGATCATAGATATTTGTACCTGAGATTGAAATTTTGGGTGTTGTTGAGGCTTTTCAGTTGGGGTTCTAAGAATATAATAGTCTTGACACAATGTAGCACTTTGAGGTGTTGGTGGAAGGACATGTTATGATTTACAAATTTTATCTCTTCATTTTATGGTTCCTTCCTGGAGGTTCATGTTCATATGATTTGGGAGGATTATGATGACATGTTGTGAGAGTGTATGCAGCTATTAGTACTCCATGTGTGGATCATTGTGATTGTCCTTGGTACTTTATGTTTTGATAATTTATCACACCCTAGTATAGTGTTTATTAGTAGACTTGATATGCATTGATCATTTTTAGATTTGACATTACCCATGCAGTGGGAGTTCCTGGATGTGTATATTCTTCATTGACAGGTTTGATATAGGGAGCTTGTGAAATTCTAGTATGATCGTGTACCTCATCAATACCCTTATGAAATTGGATACCTATTGTGAGGGTGTTCAAGTGGAAAAACATGGTTGATACTTTGGTTTGGCCCCTCGAGTGAAGTTACTAGCATCCTTGATGATCAATCAATGATACCTAAACTTGTTAAAAATTTCAATCTCATGATGATGAATTGCCTAAGTATGTTAAGCCTTTTTTGGTTGTAACATGTGTATAAAATCATGAGTTTCGGTGTTGAAATTATTGATGTCTTAAGTCTAACTCTAGATACAAGGTGGTGGAGAACATTGGATAGACTCTACATAATTCATCAAAGTTGTGCAATAGATAGCACAAGACCCCTAGGTAGTGAATGATGATGGTCATTAGATTCTTATCAATGACTGAAAGCCCAACTCAAAAGGTGCTTGGAGAATTTAGCCCTAGACTTAAATAAAACTAAATATATTTGAGAATATCATGATGTGATAAGTGAATCTCTAATTTTATTAAGTAGTAAGTGTAAGGTAATGGAGGTAGAAAATGGCTAAAAAGTAGTTTTATTCTTGAAAATTAGAGTTTGTTGTAGTTGAAGTAAAGATTTGGAACATTTTTAGATAGAATATTAAAATGATGTAAAAATGTGAAATTTACGATTTTGTTTTTATCTTTTAAATATATAATTTATTGTAATAACCATACAATAAAAGTTGGTGAAGTAAAGGATGTACAAAAGTGACATTTTTAAAAAGTGTGTCAAAGGTCAAAACATGCATATGATGTTGAAGTTTGGTTTGTATTTTTTCATCATTTGTTTAGTAACTATATACTTTTTATTAATTATTTAATGGGAGTAATATGTAAATCTAAAAGCCCTAAAAAAAGTTCATTTTGGAGAATTGGAGGAAAAAAAATGGCTTTTTTGAGATTTATTGACTTGTGATGTGATTTTCATACAACAATCTTCTGTGGGATCATTGTAGCCTTTGTTTGCATTTATTGTGGTCCTTTTGCATGTGCTTGGTCTAAGGGCCTTTTTTCTTTCCCCTTTAAATGGCCTCAACTTTTCATTCCTTCGCAATATTTTTTACTGGAGTTGAAAGCTTAAAGATGATATTGAATGGATCTCTCGCCCAAACAACCACAAAAATTCATTCTAAAGGTGTCCCACGAGGAAATTCTGCTAACCTGCCTCCAGATATTGTTCTCCCCATTCCAAAGTTTGATGAAGCCATAAATGGCTTGAAATGTTCACTCTTGTTGGATATTTTGTGGGAAGAGTTCCCCCTAAAAGTGTGCTCTGTGATTGGGTTTCTAAATCACAGACCCTTCATGGGTTTCAACTGGATTTCATTCAAAATATCATAGAAGGTTTTTCTTCTTTTTTAGTTTTTTGAAGCCAATCATGCCTAGGAAATTCTTACTTGAGGCCCATGGCCTACCCATTCTTCTTTGTTTGTGTTTAAACCTTGGCTTCTATGACTTTTTGATCACAAAAAAAAATTCTCATGTCTTGGTTTGGGTTGAATTCCTAGGCCCAGCTCTACCTTTTTGGAACTTTCTAACCTAGATTGCATCCTCAATGGGTTCTAGCATTTGTGTAGTGAAAATTTCTATCCAACCCAACCTAACCATCGATTATAAGTCGAGGTTTCCTTTTAAAAGACCTCAAAGAAAATGCAGATATTCAAATTGGAAAGACTTGTTACTCCTAGAGAATTCTATACATCAACCTTTCAAACTCTTGTTATGGGTGTCAAGCCTCTGATCATAATATCAGGGATTGTTTGTTAGTTACTTAATGTCCCAAGACTACCTCTCAACTCTCAATGGGTTTATCGCCTCCTCTAAAGGAGGAGGTTGACTAGATTATTGTTGTTAGTCACAAAGCCAAGAATACTAACAACCCTAAACCTACCCCTAAGCATTCAAGGAAATGAGTTCTTGTTCCATAGGTTTCAAAACCAATTGAAACTTTTGTGTCAAACACAGTGACAACTTCCACTTCCTAGTTTGGTTTGGTTGCAATGCAATACTTGGCTAGCAGTCAAATTCAACATACCTCCCCACTAGTTGTGGGTCAAAGTAGATCTCACATCCCATTTGGACATTTAGAAGAAGGCGAGTTTGTGCCACGACTCAAATAACTGAGCCAACTCAATGTTCAAATTGGCCGCTTCAATGCTCTCAACATAGGGTATGAAATAGTAATTTCACCCTTAATGGGTTGGATAAAAGAAAATACCTCTTGATTGTTAAATGAATAGTATTTCTTAGAATGTGTAATGTCTCATAGACCTCCCTCAGTGTATTGTAGGAAATTGTATACCCTTTACAATTTCACACTTTGTTTGGGTCCCTTAATTTATTAGACTTAATTAAGCTTCTAATTTACCAAATTATGTATTCCAAAGCCTTATTATTCCCTTTTTTTTGA
Organism: Sequoia sempervirens; assembly: GCA_007258455.2. Lineage (NCBI taxonomy): Eukaryota > Viridiplantae > Streptophyta > Pinopsida > Cupressales > Cupressaceae > Sequoia > Sequoia sempervirens. The sequence goes on along the minus strand of VDFB02321468.1, from coordinate 116,136 downwards.
AAGGGAAACCATTTAATTAATGCAATTAATATTTTAATCACTTGGGAGTGTGAATGTCCTCAAATTTTAGTCTAGGACATGCTTGCCTAAGCGCGAATGGGTCCCCTTTAAGTTTTAGGACCCATTTTTAAATATGATTTTGGAGGTCTTTTGATGATTCAAATTCAATATGCAATTGTTGGCTTTTGGAATCTAATTTTTGAGAAATTAGATAAAAACCTATAAATAAATAGTCTTTTTATCAATTCAAATCTAACATTTAATAAACAACTTTTGAAAGTGAAAATATTATTGTCAACAACATTTAAGAGAAAATTTATCAGTCATTTATTGTAGCAATCAAGATCCTATCATCATGTTCACGCTTATGTGTGTTCATGTCATTTTGTGAAGGCTAACATGCATTGTTGATCTTAAAGCATCCAAGCATTTTCAAGTGTCCAAATCCATCAAGCAATGCAAGATCAAGTTCCTTGGAGTGATGTGTTTGATTCGGTCCTCTAAGGGAAGCCATTGAAGGTTTGGTGAGTTGTAGCAAGAAAGTGTTCATTCATCATTTCCTTCTCCATTTTCATTATATTTCTATCAAGGTTTACTTACCAATCATGTGGTTTGACTATGGAAAACCCTATTTGAACAAAACAATTTTTCCCTCTCTTTGTATGTGCAAATTACAAGTTGAAGAGGATTGAAGATCTTGAAGAGAAATTTTACATTTTTTCATAAGTTGTCACAATTGTTGTCAAGCAATGGTTACTCATATTTAGAATTTATTTCCGAATTTCCAATAGTGGAACCTATGCAAAATAGAAGCTAAGGTCCTGCCTCAGAGGATTGCCAATTTTTTTTTAGAAGCCCCAACTAGGACCCATTCACCCTAAGGAGAACCTGTCCTTTAGCAGAGCTCAAAACCTACTTTTGGTGATTGGTAAATGTGTCCTTACCCTTCTCATATCTACCTGCAAAGTATGGTTTCTATTTCTGTGCTTTTGAGAATTTTCATTTCATGTTCTAGGTCTTATTGTGCATTTAGTTTGAGCATTGCATATCATTTCAATTTGGTTTTAGATCTATCCTATTTTCTTAAAGACTACTCGATTAAGGTCTGATTGACTCACCATTGAGGTTGAAAGTCATTACCTACACCTTGTGATCTCTTTCCTAATGAAATGCCTTAGGGAAAGGAATAAATAAGAGAATACCCCCTTATTGCTTAAGGATCTCCCTATTCCCACATTTCACTCAAATATACTCTTTTCAGGATGTTTGTGCTTAGTTCCTAGAATTAGATACCCTCTGCCTTAAGGAGGTTAAAGTGTTTGGTTTTTCTTGTATGTTGTGTCATTTGAACCTCAACCTTTCCTCTTAGTTCCAACCATGAACTTGGTCATGGTAGAGTTGTCACTTTTATCTCACCTATGTGGCATCAAATTTTGGTTGATCATGGATGTGACCCCGCCAATTGAATGGTTTGGGATCGCTTCCATATGAATAATCATTCCTTTGGAGTGATTAATGTTTATGCTTCCAATGATGTTGTTGAAGGATCTACCCTCTAGTGATGGATAAAAGATTCAATGCCAGTCACCACTTTGTTTTTTGTGTGGGGATTTCAATATGATAAAGCGGCCCCACCATAAATGCAAAACTTTATCAATGCACTAGACAATTGGATAAAGAGAGGCTTGGCTCTATATGCATAATAAATTGGGGCTTTTTGATTCCAATTCTAGCTGCCATCTTGGGAAAACCCCTTGGTACACATGGACTAACTTGTGGTCCGATCTTGAGAATTTTTTAAAGTGGCTTGATCGTGCCATGATTTTGACACAATATTTTTTCACCTTTGCCAATTATTATTGTATTCATGTAGAGCTTGTGGTGGAATTTTCCTTGTCAGATCACTTCCCCATATAGTTTCATATTAAATGGAAAGTTGTGGCTCAGAAAGCTATGAGGTCTCAGTTCTTCCTGACACATCCCTACTCCATCACAAGGCCATGCCAACTCATATCCAATGTGTCTAGAATCTTGAGTTGCGTCCCCTTTATGAAATTGGATTGATAAAGTGATGGAATGATTCCATAACTTACACAACTTGGTTTCTTTCATTTATGGGTGCCAACTGGCTTTCTTCCATTGTTGCTCATATGAATCCATGACCAAGGAGCTCCACTTGGTCATCACCTCTCTATAAGCTCAATTTTTTAATGCCACTACCCAACTTCAACTAGCCCAATTGTAATAACATAAGAAAATTATAGATGCTTATGCTACCCATGAAACTCAAATCAAGGCCAAATTACACTAGGTCAAAATTGGTGATAAAGTCTCAAAGTAATTTTTTAGGATTTGTAGGCTCATGACACTTTTTATGCCATCAAGAAAATTTGTGAAGGCCACCAAATCTTCTAAGATTTTCCTAATATTCTCTAGACCTTTGTTCAACAACATGAAATTTTTTTTGGTGCTCAAGGCTATACACCTACAAGTTTCCATGCCTTACAACAATGCCTTGAGATTGTCCCTTGTAGAGTATCAAATTCCCATCGCATCTTGTGTGATCAACTCCTTACCCAAGGTGATCTTAAGGAGGTAGTTTTATCTATTGCTAATGATAAGGCTTCTAGCCTCAAAAAATTTCCTTGTGAGTTATACAAATCCTTTTGGGACATTATTAGGAGTGACCTTCATAATGTGTACTTTGAAGCAATGCAAATTGGGTCATTAGTTGATTTAATTAACAAAGGTAACATCAAATCCACATCTAAATTTGGCGGGTCCAAGTCTGGTGAGGAAGCTGATGTGCATCTTAAAGGTGGGAAATGAAGAGGCATGAGCAGTAGGAAATATAAGGTGCAAAGGTCAGATTATGGCGATTTTGAGAAGGGAGGGGAGGTGGGTGATTCACATTAGGTGAAGGACCAAGCCGATACTAGTAGAAATTTCTCCTTTGATGTGGAAGACTCCCTTGCCCAACAACCCTCTCATTAGGATGTTCTAGATGGTAAAGATAGTGACAAAGTTGTGGACATAGTGCTTAAGGAATCAGACCCTGAAAAGTTGAAATGTGTGGCCAAGGTTGATCCCCTCAAGCTATAACTTTTGGATATGGCTAGAAATGGGGCCACCCACAATTTCAAATTAGCCAAGTGGGTGTTGAAATAATTCAACAACATGAACATAACGATTAGGATCTGAAGGAGAACTATGCTAATCAACCCAAAGGTCTAGCCTTAGACTTGCTCATCGAGAGATTGGTATACCTAGAAAGCTCTTTTTTGGACTTTAAATCTGAATGTGAGAGCCACATTCAAGATATGGATGGTAAAATCAAGGAAATTCATGTAGACATCTACAAGCTTATGCAAATTAGCCATATGTTTATCAAAAATAGTGTGGAATCCCTCAAAATGTTAATGGATAAAATTACAAGGAGGATGAAATTTACTTTTTTTAATTGCATGAGAAGGATTTTTCTACCAAGGATAAGGGAAAAAAGACCGCCAAGACAAGGTTAAGGGCCCAAGTACAAGGACTAGGGGTAGTTTGAGGAAAAAATTTGAAGAAGAGAAAAATGAATTATTGTCTATGATTAATATGCACCATAACCAAGAGCTCGAGGTGGCAAACACCTTGAAAAATCTGAAATAGTTCCCCTCTATTTTTTCTAGTTTTTTGTTTGTTGGGTCGCTACGTTTTTCTTGTTTTTTGGCTGTTGGTTGGCTATTGATTTAATTGCTTCATGTTTCATATCATCAGTGTTTTGCTTTGATTCGATGTAAAGGGTTTTAGGTCCCTTCAAAACTTGTTTTTCCCTATTAATCAAAACAATTGGCGCCCTATCACTTTATTGAATGTCTCCTACAAGATCAATGATAAAGCTTTGGCCCTCAAACTATGGTCATTGTTGTTGATTATTGTTTGACTTGAACAAACAAGATTTATTAAGTTCTGGTTTATCCTAGACAACACAATTGTGGTCTAGGAATGAATGGAATGGGACTAACAATCTCAAAAACCATTGGTTTTCATTAAAATCAACTTTCCTAAGGCTTATGACCACATTGAGTGGAATTTCATCTTGTCCATGCTCAAGGTGCTTGGTTTTGGCCCACAATTTCTCTAATCAGTTCAAATGCTCTTTGTAGACATATTTTGTTGTATAACTATCTTTGGCTAGAAATCTCCTTCATTTGGACTATTTTGATCCATTAGATAAGGGTACCCTCTTGTCTTGACTCTTTATGTTTTGGATGCATAAGGTTTTGGTTACCTCCTTGCTCAAGTTGTTGCTCATTCCCATGTCAAGGGGATTGTTCTTCCCAATTTTGAACAACAATTGGTTAATGGTCATTTTGTTGATGATTCTTTCACCACACTTCAAAAAGAAGAAGATAATATCTCACAAGCCCTCAAGTTCCTTTAATTTTTTTGGCATGCCTCTAGCTCTAGCATTCAGTGACATAATATCCATGTAGTAGATATTGATGTTACAAATCTATATTTTAAAAATTATAGTTTTATCCTTTCAATAAAAAAAGTTGTGTTATGACATGTAAAAATAACTTTTTAAAAATGTTATTTATTGTAAAAACATGTTATTAAAATTTACCTAAAAAATCATAATTTATTTTTATTTTTTTTAAAATTATATATTTAGAATCTACACACAAATCCTCACAAATCACTAGTTCACATTATCTCTAAAATATTAATGTTCTAGTTACTATAGGTTGCGTAAAGTGAAATTTTGGTGAAAAATGTTGATTTCAATGTCCTACTTTGGCCAAAAAGTGGGACACAATATTGTGGGTTGATCCATGATGTACACTTAATTCTAGATTAGAGTTTTGGCATGATACAAGTTCTCTTGACACCAAGATGTTTTGCATTGATGCATGTAATCTCCTAGGAATAGATGGTTAGATCTTGATTTCATGTTTGGGTTCCTAATTCTATGGTTGGAGCTTTGAAATTGATCTTGTTGGTTCTCTTGATATTGAGTACATTGGTCATTTGCTTTGGGAGATTCATGATAGTGAGGTGTTGCATTTAGAGCTTAGCATGGATTAATCAGTTTTAGGTACTCATGGATACTTGGAGACTTGGGTGAGGTTGGAGTTCTCTTGTGATTAGAGATATTTGTACTTGAGATGGTTACTCTTTGGAAGTTTCAACAAGAAGACCAAAGGAGCTTTCACTTGGATATGGACGTGAGTTCATGATGGACCTATAAAGCATATTATTCTTTGAGGGAGTCATGATGACTTGGTTATTGTAGAGGAACATTCTCATTCCCCACTCTTTGTCTACTTGGTAGTTTATCATTTGAAAGGTATTTTCCCATTCTTTTTAGATGTGTTATGTTTCATTATTTTTTTTTTCTCATGGGAATGCCATGGTGATTGATTTTGGGAGACTCATTTGAGGATTGTTTAGCATGGTTTCTTAGTTCTTTATCTTTCATATATATGGATTTTGAGATATAGATAGAACTGGTTATGGAGGATTCATTTTGAGGAATATCTAGCATGCTTATCTCCTTGTGCATATGTTTTTATTTATATTATCATCCATTGATGAGGAGTTTTAGGAGATGTTTATTGGGTTGATTTCCTAGTTTTGGGAATGGATACTTTAAATTTGATTTCCTTGGCAAGAGAAGCTTACATCCATATTGGAATTACACACAATTTGTTGAGAACCTAAAATATTGAGAGGGGGGGTGAATCAGTATTCCTTTAAACCACTTAAACATGTAAAAATCCAATACTTATAGTATATTTAATTGTAGTAATGAAATAAAGCATGAAAACATCCAACAAAATCACATAACACATGAACACTAGGATTTTTACATGGAAAACCCAAAATGGGAAAAAACCATGGTGAGGATTAGCTCACAATATATTATAACCGGTTATAGTATATTATAGAAGTGCTCACTACAGGTGGACTCATTTCCCACTAAGAAAAAAGAAAAGAGATAGAAGAGATTGTGGCACACAACCAAGTGTTGAACTTGTAATGTTGTAAAATTGCACCCCTTAAAATTTCACTTACATTCTTCTATCCGTTTTAGTGTCCATTCCCCTAGCATTTGTGTTGGCTCATTTTAGCCCTTGCATTAGCCTTTTTCCCCTCTCAGGATGCTCAAAGACCCCTTTTCAATAGCTACCTTTGTGCGTCAGCTTTGCATCAAACCTTGCACTTTTCCCGTTCTTGTCATTTTGTAGCGTGATGTGTTTGGACACTAGTGTGCCGTGTGGACGTCTACGCACCGCGCTAGCGTCTTGTGACATTTCAACATTCAAACGACTATTTCTGAGAATGTTTTCCACTTGTCAGCTAATTTTTTGGTGGTAATAGCCCGAGATGCCTTATAATGGCTCGGGAAGCTTCTTTTCCCTCTTTAAAAGTTGTATTTTCAATCCATTTGGTCTCTTGGCTTCTATCTTGGACATTTTCCCACCCTCCTCTTTCTCTCTCACTTGCACAAATCTCTCACTTGTTACAACAACACTCTTGCACTCTCAAGCTCTTATAGCGCTCTTTGGAGCTCTCTTGGCTCTCGCAGCTTTGTCTCTCCCTTTGGCTTCCTTAAGCCTTGCAACTCTATGGACACGAAAAAAGTAACCCTTTTACTTTTTCTTGTTTTATCCCTCCTTATGCTTATTTGGCTTGATTTAACCTTGATTTAATGTTGTAATGTGACTTATACATTCACATTAGGTCTTGAATATTCAAATTATTAAGACTTTATGATGTCTTGTGAAGGTGTTGTGAAGTGTTGTAACATATTTCTACACTTTTCTTATTATAATTCATCTAAATATTCCCTTTTATCACTTACCAATCTTATTCTAAAGTGTTGTAAAGTCTTGTAACAAACTTTCACGCTTTTCTAGGCTTGTCACCATTAAATACACCTTTCTTATGCTTTATTTGGCCCCTTTATGCACTTACAAACCTTAATTAAGTGTGTTTTTGAATATAAACTCGACAAACAAAATTAAAGGAAACTTAATCCCCGACACCCACTTGCATGCCTTGAGTGGGACCCATTCACCATGGGTGGCGAATGAGTCCCTCTTGGCACAAAATTCAAAATAATTTCAAATTTCTTTCAGGTTTTTATTCATTAAGACCTTAGGTCGGCCTGTGATGTATTTTCAAGAAATTAGTGCATAATTGTGTATAAATAAGTGCTTTTCTATCCATTACAACCCCCATTCATCCACTCAATCATTCTTACATCCATCTAAGCACTTGAGCATCATAGCATCATTCAACCAAGCAATTATTGAAAGCATCTTGGAGCAACCATTGACATATCTTCATACTTCAACAACAAGGGTTTGGTGAGTTCATGACATTTGCATGTTATTTTTTCATCATTCCTTACTTATTTCATTTCATTTCTTTATCAAGGGTTTGATTACCAAAGTGGGATTTGACCAAGGCAAATCCCTATACTCTAACCCTTAACCATTTTCCCCCTCTTTGCATGTGTGTTTTCAGGTTTTGTAGGAAAATTTGTTAAAGAGATAGGTGTTGAAAAGTGGTCAACAAGTCATCAAAGCTATTCAAGTCAACAAAGACCTAATTCAATCTTGGAGGCATCATTCAACCTATTTTCTGCAAATTTGGATCCGTCAACTCGATAAGACAAGTGTAGATCTGGACCCATAGAGTTGACTTCAGAATTTGTAGATTTTTGTAGGTGAACTGATTCACCATCAATGGTGAATGAGTCCCACTGCTAGGCTGGAAAAAGGTGTTTTCTTTAGATTTCAGTTCCCGACACTTTGAAACCTGTTTCAACAGAATTTACCAGAACCTAGACTGATTCACCATTAGTGGTGAATGAGTCCCAATGGCCATCAATAGTGATTTTGAGACATTCCAAAACCTCCCAGCATCAACATTATATCTCCAAGTGTACTCCATTCAATTTCATTAAGTTTTGTTTTCATTTGTGCATGTTTCTAGTTCATGTTTGCATACAACACTGTGTTTTCAAACACTTCATATTTCTTAATCTTGCATACATAATCAATAGTATTTTTCAGTTCTTTGCATTTAGTTTACTTCATTTAGGCATATTTCACTTGCATTACATCCCTCTTTGAATGTGAACATTGCATTTTGGCTCCAATCTTATCTCCTTTTAGGTGAAAAACCCTAGAAGGAGCATACAACATTTGGGTGCCAAAATCTTTGTCTCCATTTTGGTGAACCAGACTTTAGAAGATTTATTACTTCTGATTTTAAGTGCATTTGCATCCTAGAGATAGATTGCATCAACATTGCATTGTGTCACATCCTAGGGTTTTCAAAAAAATGCATTAGTGAAAACATCATATAACTTTCATTTTTGCATTTCAAATCATTTAAACACATTGAAATTCTACATTTTCATACTGTCATTGCATTTGTGCATCTGAAAAAACATTAAATTGCATTTCAAATTTCTGAAAAAAATAAAAAAAATCCACCCTTGGACTCATTCGCCACCCTGGGAAAATCAATCTAGTTGCACATTTTGAACTGCATTTTTTGGCATTTTTTGGGCATTTTCTGCATTACAATTTTCTGTTAAATTACATCTTTGTTATAGTTTCCAGAATTTCTATTATTAGCATTTTATTACTTCTAGTTTGCATTGCATTTGAATACACCCTACCTTTAGTACCCCTTGTATGAGTGTTTGGTGCCCTATTGATAATACTTTAGTGAGAAGAAGTTCCTGACTCATGGCATCCCATGATAATACACTCGTTGTGGACCTTGGGTTGTCCCGAGCTACTACTCCTGGTATTGACAATAGTGCATTAGGCATGGATCCCACCTTTAGCAATACTTTTCCTTCCCATAACATGCAAGTTGACACACAAAATGATCACATTCTGCAAGATAAAGTCGTTAACATTCATGAGGATTTAGCACATTTACAACAAGATCTATGTCTTGAAAACATCTCCACCACTGCGATTCCTGCTATAGACAACATACATCTCCTGCTTGAAAGTGATGAAGACTTAAATATTATGAAAAATATTGATGAGATATACAACAAACATGCTCCTTCCACCTCCCAACCAACAAATACTGTGGTTAGTCAAGGAGGACTTAACACTCCTCCTTCCATAGCATTATCTATACCTACCTACACCATTCTGCATGTAACAACTACAATGTAACAGGTTAGCAATGTGATTCCTTCCTCGACTATTCTTGCTAGTATTTCCAATTCTTCTGTGGCATTGAATGTTTTCTACTCTTCCACCATACCACCTATTAACATTCCATTTACTTGCCCTACCACTACATACACTTCATCACCATTATCTCTTCCACCTCATACCACTTACACTGACCCTCTCATCACATAACTTTTTCAAACTGTTTCCTCCATGCAACAAAAAATATCCACCATAAGCCAAAGTCAAAATGCTCCACCCACCTATTATGTCCGTAGTAGCCCATTATCCTTAGAAATATTAAGAACACCGATGCCACAAGGAATTGAAATACCTAGATTTGAGAAGTACAGAGGAAAAGGTGATCCTACTAATCATGTTAATGCTTACATAGCCTTATGCAGCTACTTTTTTCTTGACGATAAACTATTGGCAAAACTGTTTCCTAGGACCTTAAAGGACACTGCCTTGGAGTGGTTTTCAAACTTACCAAATAATTCCATTCATTCATTCAATGAACTAGTTGATGCTTTCATAAATCATTTTCAAGTGCACATGACTCCCAAAAAGACATTGGCTGATCTAATGAGATGCAAACAAAATGTGGATGAAAAAGTCACTAATTTCATCTCATGTTATCAGTTACTATATGCCCAAATTGATGTCAAAGTTCTTGACCCACATCTCCAAAAGATGTTCATTGAAAAATTTACAAACTCACATCCAAGATAAATTGACCATGATGAAATTTCCTTCTTTCATGCAATTATGTACAACCCTTTGTGACTATCACAATTCACTTAGTAGTCATGATGTTGAGTCCATTACTAACTGAACTGAAAAATCCAAACCTAGCACTTCCAACAACTCACAACCATTTCAAAAACCAAACAAATGCTTCTTACAATTCAACCCCCTCCTCAACAACCATCTCAACCCACCAAAAACCAAGTAACAATTGTTAAATATGCGATACCTTTTACTTATGGAGATCCAAAGAGATACTTTACACCTTTACCAGACATTCTTCACAACACCATGAACCAACTATTGTAGCAACAAATGATTACTCTACCTACTATTAAACCATTAGATCCAACAAAACCTTTGCCTCCAAACTTTCAACCCAACACTTATTTCCATTATCATAGACAAAATGGACATGACATAGAATAGTGTAAGTGTCTTAAACACATCATGCAAGACCTCATTGATTCTGGCCATCTATCTATTTCAAATGTCAATGTTAAAGGCAATCCGTCTGTTGCCCCACCCAATCAAAATTTACAAATTTTTACCAATCCGATGCCCAAACATACCATGTCATTTGTCAAAGCTAGTGAAACTCAAAACAACAATGTGATGACTGTTCATAAAATTGTTGAAAATCCTAATCCTATTCAACATTATACTTCTATTAATCCTATGCATGATCTGGTAGGAGCAATAGATGTTATCCCTCGTAAGGGCCCACCTAAGAAAAATCTTGATATTTCTTTCTCTTCTACAAATATTCTTTCGAATCTTCTCGATGGTCCTCTTTACATAGCTGACCGTATTTATGATAATCCCACTAATGGGATACTCATAGATCCCGCCTGTGGCAAGAATGTGATCACTAAGGAATTTTTGGTATTACATGATCTTTATCAAGATATTTATGAAAAACCACGAGCATGGATCAAAACACATAATGGTTTTGCTTTCCCTACGATAGGATCGATTGTCCTTCCATTACAGATATGACCTAAGATAGTGGATGTAACATTTTCCATCATTCCACAATTAGATTAGTTTTGTCTGCGGCTAGGCTATCCATGGCTTCGCTTGATGAAAGCTATCCCTTAAGTCTTACACAAATGTTTAAAGTTTCTGCATGACAATGACATATTCACTGTTCACCATAGTGGCTTTAATCCTTTGTATTCTAAAGGTAACATCTCCTTAGAACCCTTTTGGCCAGAGCCCATGGAACCCATAACACCTCACAAATATTTATTTTTCATTGCTTATCAAAAGTTTAAAGCAAAGAAATTTTTTGAATTGTCCCTCCGCAATCAATCCCCATCCACTTCCAACACCCCCATCCTCGATGAGACAATGCTTCAACCTAAGCCTGAGCCATCAACTCTAGATCAACCAAACATGAACACTTCACCTTCCTCATACAAATATCCAAGAGATAATGAAACCAATCCCACCATGCCCCCTCGCATAAAACAAGTTTATAAAGCAAAAGAGAAAGTGATTGATACACCTCCCAATGGTCACTTTTGTTCCTCCCCCTAAGGAAGAAAAGAAGCCTATGGCCGATCAACCCGCTCTTACACCTACACAACTTCAAAATAGAATCAAACAAAATTGCGGTGCTAGGGAGCATAGGTGTTGATGTCGTTTCCTTGCTCGTCAATTACAAGCTAAAGAAAAGAAAGAAAATAAAACTCCTGCCTTTGATAGAAGCAATAAATAATGACCCTCCTCCTGCATCACAGCAAAACAATCTGATACAACCACAACTCCTGATACACCCTTCATTGGAAATTACCATCCGTCCTCTCATCGTGATTAATCTAGATGATGATGATGAGATCTCTAAAATAGATGAAGAGGTGCATAATGATCTGAATACATTATTTTCCTCTTGCATGAACCTACATGACCAATCTCCTACAAGTGTAGAACCTAGTACTTCTCCTAGTTCGACACTTACAATTGCCCCTTTGGATAGTGAACCACCCTCACAATACAATGAACATGATTGGGATGCAGATGAATTGCTCATCGGTTGACTTGCATTGACTTTTCTAGTCTTTTGCATTTTCTTTTCTTTTTCTTTTATGTGGGTAACGTGTTCCCTCATAGCGTGACGTTTGATGTTCTCTCTCTCTTTGTACACTTCATCTATTTGTACCTCTATTCTTCTATATGTCGTACATTTCCTTTTCCTTTGTTTTATGTTATCCTTTTGGGGATGACGCAAAGCGTTGAGACACCCTATGTCTCTTCCATGTTGACCCAAATAGTCTTTCTTTTTCCTTTTCACTTTTGTTTTGTATTTTCCTTTTGGGGATGAAACAAAGTGTTGAGATGCCCTATGTCTCTTCCATGTTGACCCAAATGGTCCTTTTTCCTTTTTACTTTATCTTTTCTTGTGTTTTATTTTTGGGGATGACGCAAGGCATTTAGAACAAAATGTCTCCTTCATTTTGACCCAAAAATTTTCCTTTTTTTGTGCCTTTTCATTTTTATTTTTGCTTGTGTTTTCCTTTTGGGGATGATCCAAACTGTTGAGATCACAATTTCTCTTCCATGTTGACCCAAAATAGACTTTCTTTTTCTTTTGTTTTTGCACTCTTTGTGTCATTCTTCAAGTTCTATGTATTTGGGGAATGATGATAGTTCTGAGTTCTTTAATAAAAACATTGCAACAATGAACATACTGACCCAAATCCATAGATCCCTTATGTGTTTGGTATTTTCCTTTTTGGGGGAAACCCATCTTCTTTTGTTCCTTTTCCTTCGCATGACGTAGCCTTACTCAGAAATGTATGACTTGGCATAGGGGCTTTCCAAGTTGGATCTCATGTCTTGTTTCTTTTTGCATTTTTCATTCGCTACTTTAAAGTAATTGCTCACAAAATGGTGTGTAGCAATTCCTTTAAAGTGGGGGCATACATTGACATTATTCATTTTTCTTTTTCTTTTTTTTTCTTGGTTCTTAGTGCAGCCTTGTTACTTTATACGATGCGTTTGTCACTTTGTGGATGACATTGGGTGTGATGTCCTTCATGAGCGTGATCTATCTTAGCATATTACATTCCTCTTGGTGGCTTGATGTGATGCATTGCATCCCCTAAGTTGTGAATATTCTATTCTTTGATCGGTCCTCTCTTGGAGACATTAGACATAATGTTCCCTAAGTTAAGACCTCACATGAACTAAACAAGACTCATTTGAAGATTTCTTTGCATATTGCATATTACATTTACATGGCCACCTTGCATAACACAACTTGCATGCCTATGGTGCCATTGCATTTTTTCATGGGTACTAAGCATACAAAGCTTTGCTTGTCTCATGAAGCACGAAACAACATTGTCTTTTGTGGCACCTTATTAAAGTTATCAGGAGGTATAACTTTAGTATGGTTGAGCGGGAAATCCCATTCCGAGGCACGACTTTTCCCCATAACCACCTTGTGGATTTCTCACCCTGCGGACAACCAAAAGTTCCGTGGCCCCAAAGTGAGTATACTTGGGATTTCTCACCCGATGGAAAACCATGAGTTTCCATCACCCCAGAGTGAGTACACAATTCTTGTCTCAAACAAATAACCTAGATCTAATCCACAACGAGTTGGATAGACGATCAAAGCTTTCTCTACTTTCCTTCATTCTTTTTCATCACTTTCATGTGTGTTCCTTTGTTCTTATGATTGGTTTGCCATAGGATCTTGATCTTGTGGGATTGATCATCCCTCTTGATTGTTGTTGTCCCATCCTACCAAGCATTAGTACATTCAGACCCCTCCTGAGATGCGTTTCTCTACTTTAGTGTGAGTTTGAAGAAAGTTCATCCTCTCACTAAACTGGGGGCTAATTGTGGACACAAAAAAAGTAACCCTTTTACTTTTTCTTGTTTTGTCGCTACTTGTGCTTATTTGGCTTGATTTCACCTTGATTTAATGTTGTTATGTGACTTATACATTCACATTAGGTCTTGAATATTCAAATTATTAAGACTTTATGATGTCTTGTGAAGGTGTTGTAACACATTTCTAGACTTTTCTAGACTTTTCTTATTATAATTCATCTAAATATTTCCTTTTTATCACTTACCGAGTCTTATTCTAAAGTATTGTAAAGTCTTGTAACAAACTTTCACGCTTTCTAGGCTTGTCACCACTAAATACACCTTTCTTATGCTTTATTTGGCCCCTTTATGCACTTACAGTCCTTAATTAAGTGTGTTTTTGAATATAAACCTGACAAACAACATTAAAGGCAACTTAATCCCCAACACCCGCTTGCATGCCTTGAGTGGGACCCATTTTCCATGGGTGGCGAATGAGTCCCTCTTGGCACAAAATTCAAAATAATTTCAATTTTTTTTCAAGTTTTTATTCATTAAGACCTTAGGTCGGCCTGTGATGTATTTTCAAGAAATTAGGGCATAAGTGTGTATAAATAAGTTCTTTTCTATCCATTACAACCCCCATTCATCCACTCAATCATTCTTACATCCATCTAAGCACTTGAGCATCATAGCATCATTCAACCAAGCAGTTATCAAGCATCTGGGAGCAACCATTAACATATCTTCAGACTTCAACAACAAGGGTTTGGTGAGTTCATGACATTTGCATGTTATTTTTCATAATTCCTTGCTTATTTCATTTTATTTCTTTATCAAGGGTTTGATTACCAAAGTGGGATTTGACCAAGGCAAATCCCTATACTCTAACCCTTAACCATTTCCCCCCTCTTTGCATGTGTGTTTGCAAGTTTTGTAGGCAGATTTTTCAAAGAGATAGGTGTTGAAAAGTGGTCAACAAGTCATCAAATCTATTCAAGTCAACAAAGACCTAATTCAAGCTTGGAGACATCATTCAACCCATTTTCAACAGATTTGGATCCGTCAACCCAACAAGATGACAAGTGCAGATCTAGACCCACATAGTTGACTTCAAAATTTATAGATTTTTGTAGGTGGAATGGTTTGCCATCAGTGGAAAATGAGTCCCACTACCAGGCTGGAAAAGGTGTTTTCTTTAGATTTCAGTTCCCAACACTCGAAACCTGTTTCAACAGAATTTACCAGAACCTGGACTGATTCACCATCAGTGGCGAATGAGTCCTAGTGGCCATCAACAGTGATTTCTAAGACATTCTAGAACCTCATAATATCAACATTCTATCTCCAGGTGCACTCCATCTAGTTTCATTAAGTTCTGTTTTCATTTGTGCATGTTTCTAGTTCATGTTTGCATACAACACTGTGTTTTCAAACACTTCATATTTCTTAACTTTGCATACATAATCAATAGTATTTTTCAATTCTTTGCATTTAGTTTACTTCATTTAGGAATATTTCACTTACATTACATCCCTCTGTAAACATTTCATTTTGGCTCCAATCTTATCTCCTTTTAGGTGAAAAACCCTAGAAGGAGTATGTACAACATTAGGGTGCCAAAATATTTTCCTCCAAGCTCCATCTCCCTTATCTTGTGCTTGTGAGAAACCTAGGATTTCACACATCCCCTATCAATTTCATCTTTATCTCATGATATGGGTTCTCCTCCTTGAGCGGGGATTGCTTTTATCTCTCCATATTGGATTACTTCTCTATCTATTTGGCTGTTCGTGGAGGTGGAAACACCAAAGCGAGGGTTTGACTGAGGCAAACCCCTATACAACCCCAAAATTTTCTCTCAATCTTACACATGTAGGTATTGAAGATATTTATGTGCTAGAGGCTTCATTACTTGGGTTGCTGTGAGAATTTTCTTTCTCTATCCTCTTCAGTTCTATCATTTACTTTACTTTATTCTCAGTTCTATTACTTTCTGTTACTCTCCCGCATTTTGTAAGTTCTTAGCAATCTGATTGTTAGTAGTCACTAAGTTGTTTTATGGGATATTCTTGCTTTCTGGTCCGTACGAGACGCCAACACACCTTTGGGACTATAGCGCGCCACGTTGTCATCCTTGTTCGGTGCTGTCGTCCTTTGGCCGAGAGCTTATCGGTTTGTCTAGAAAATCTTTGTGACCTGCTCTTTCTGATTCTAGAACTATCATTTTGTTCTTTGAGGTAGTTTAGGGTAGTTCACCCCTTGGGAATCTCTTAAGAATAAAGAGAATCATGAGTAGCAAATTCCCCTTCTCTACAAAACTATTACAAAAGGCATTTACCATATGTTGGAATGCAGTTTCATTGAAGCTCAAAATATAGACTCAAAGCTATTCATACTGATTTGCATCAACACTCTGATCTACTCTGCATTCAAACTAACTTTGCACAATTCATATTCACTAGCTCATTTCACATATCATCATCCAAAAAATATAGAAAAAGATCTAGCTTATGTATCTGCTTCACCCATAACATCAATTAGGTCAGCCTAATTAGGTGTAATACACAAAATATAAATTGTCGGCTCAAGGTCTATCCACACATGCTTCGCGCAAAGATTCAAATCTGATTTTTTTTTTGAAATAGGTTGGCATGGAATTATAATAGATCCCACATAATTCCACAATACTTATTTAAGCTTCACATACCTTCAAGCCTATTAGGTCGGCACTGCAAAGGACCTAATACAACAATTCTCTAACTATATACCCAAATTTGGACACATAGACCTCAAAACATCATGCCAACTAGAATGCACACTCATCTAACATCTATCAACACTTCCACAAATCCACAAAGCCAAAAAACCAATCCGCAAAGAAGTGTAGGCTCATCAACTCAAATAAACTGAATTGGAATTGTCTAAAATTTCCAAGCCAAAATTTTGTTACTCATAACTCTAAAACCAAAAACCAAAATAAGCTAAAATTATGGAATGAAGCTCTACTAGACAACAAAATTATACTAGAAGCACAAAGAAAAATATTCAACAACAAACCAATGTGAACCCAATTACCAGATCCCCTATACACAAAATCATTGGTATTAACACTTAGTCAATTTTCATCATAATTGTCTTCACCGGATCAAACCATCTTGCAAAATTGTCTTCCACAATCATCTTCAACCATGATCATGACACCCAAACTAATCTAAACCATAGTATTTGTACCGGGGTACAATGTTGACATCAATGACAACATTGCAATGCATAACTATATGTATCACATGCTCATGTTGCCAACAAATGCATCAATGAAATCTCCAAGTAATCTTTCAACAATCTCACCCTTTATCATTGATGGAAACATGCCAATATCTTCTCCAAAATATTCTCCCCCTTTGACATCAAGGGAAAAGGGAACATACAATAATTTTTTTAACACAGACCAGATCTCCCCCTGAGAAATATATGCATATGTATAAACTAAAAAATTGAATTGACTCCCCTTAAGTTATGTACCAGAGCAAAACCAAAAACTTGTACTGGAAACCACTCTATATACTCGACATATGTACAAAGAATCTCAAATTGAAAATTGGAAATGCATAAAGAATAAGGAATATTGTCAACCATAGGATGTTGACTCTTGAAGCTTTTGCACATGTGTCTTCCAGAATTGTTTACCTTCTTCCCAAATATTCTTTGCTGTCCCAAGCATCCTACATTGTGTCTCTAGCTCCATTAGAATTTCTTCTCCTTCTTCTGGAGTGCTAGGTACCAAATTGATCTATGTAGCCTTGTTAGCACTGAAAAGGGCACTTGAAATAGATATGAATTTGGAAATTTACCAAGTCCCGATGTTCCCAAACTACAAGATGACCTTTTCCTTTTGTACTTGTAGTTGGATATACTTTTCATGCAAGTCCTCAATCAGAGATTCTAGAACTCTTGATTTGTTCTTTGAGGTAGTTTAGAGTAGTTCGCCCCTTGGGAATCTCCCGAGAATAAAGAGACTCATGAGTAGCTAATCCCTCTTCTCTAAATTTTGGTGAACCCAATGTGAACACCCCTTTATATATAAAAAAAAGGAGGACAAATCAAAGATTTATCCTTCCCCAAAATTTTTTTTGGGGCACTACTTTGAACCCCATTCCATGTCATTGATAGTGATATACATCGGCCTTCGGCTGACTTGTCTATATCTCTATTTCAAAATTTGTTTTCTATCTTTCTTACTTCTATCTCTTTCTAGCTTTGTTAAGAAACTTCAAGAAGTTCTCTTACAAGCGTGTGAAAGTGAGTTATTGTCTCCTTTCTTATTATTCTTTGTTGATCCCTCTCCTAAGATTCCTTCTAAGGATATTTTGGTGCAAGAGGATGAAATAATTGATACCTTTATTAATGTTACTCTACCTTCTATTCATTCCAATGCACTCTCTTTTAGAGATGATGCATTCGTGAATGATAAATCTCCTTTTCATTCCAATGCACTCTCTTCTAGAGATGTTGCATTGGTGAATGATGAATCTCTTCTCTTTTCCAATGCGCTCTCCTCTAGAGATGGTGCATTAGCGAATTATGAATCTCCTTCCACATTTGATCCTCCCTAGATTGATGTTGAGAATATTTATTTGAATAATTATTCTACTAGTTGTGATGATTCTGTAAATGTAATCTATGTCTCTGCTGCCCCCCAAAGGCCTAAGAGACTAATTATTTATTTGAATCTAGCTAGCCCTCTCCTAAAAATATTTTTTCTATTAATGGTGTTCCATTTGATAGCGATTCTCCTGATCTTTCTAAGGCTCCCTTTTATAGAGCGGTAGCCCATACTTATAATACTAGAAAGAACAAAAAAAATGTTGATCAACCTACTTCTTACCACCTTCTCAACCAAGTCTTCCTTTAGCACCTAAACCTACAACTAAAGCACCTAGTGATTACAATCTTGTCAAGAAACTTCGAGTTACTTTGGCTAAGATCTCACTATGGGACTTGATTTAGTTTGCTCTGGTTTATCAAGGTTTGCTTCAAGAATCCTTACAAAAGATCCTCTTTCCTGCCTCTGCTAGGATGATATATGTTAATGTGTTGATGACCCATATTCATGCAGATTCATCGAATATCACGTTCTATCTGCAAGAACTTCTGCCCCCGGATGTGCAGAAACAAGCGAATCCTTTGATGATTATAGTTAATATTAACAATATTGGCATTAGACGTACTCTCGTTGATGCCAGTTCAATGATCAATGTATGTAGCACTGATCTATTACCTAAGATTAATATTGATTCATCTTCTCTTAATGCTTCTTCTGTTGTTGTCGTTGGTTTGATAATGTCGGTCGACAAGCCTTAGGCATGATAGTCTTGCCTTTGAGGTTGGGACCCGTTATCATACACCCTTGTATATGTTATGTTAGAAAAATTACCATATAACCTTCTTCTTGGTAAACCATGGATTCACGCTATGGGTGTAGTCTCGTCTACCTTGCATAAATCTATTAAGTTCATTTGTAATAATTGAGTAGTGACAGTCAAGGCTGACCTTGATGCTATGCACCTATGTGAGATGGTAGCTGTTGGTCAGGCTTCGGTTGTGCCTACTCTTATTCCTTCAACGTCTTCCAATGTGTCGATGTTTACTCCAACAATACCTACTACGAAGGATACTCTTGAGATAGATGTCCCTAAAGAAGATCCTTTTGAAGCAATAAATTTAAAGTCTACTCTTTCTAATTCTCAAGAAAATGCATGTCTTGGTGATGATTGGGGTTCCTTAGACTTTACAGAACCCTTCACTAAGGAATATAAAGTCAACCCGATCCACTTAAACCTTTCGATAACATCATCCACACCCGCTATCAAAGATGGTTACTCTTTTGTATCGTGGGGTAATGTGAACAATAGTTGTAATGTCCTTAATGCTGATCCTCGTCCTTCTGAGGAAGATGATCCCACTTCTATTAAAGAGGTTAATGCTGGTAGTCTTATCAAGAAGGTTGATGGTGGTCCCATAGAGGAGCATAATCCTCATTATTGGAACAATGCTCTCTATGAAGATCCTCCTCCTTCTCAAGATTTGCAAACATGTTATGGTCCCGACTTCAAGCTTTTCTCTAAGTATGGCTATGAGCATAAAGGTTGTGAGTGTAATGAACAAGGAATTTAGGTCCCTATAGAATGTGCACCTCGTAAGCATAATTTGGGGCTTGGTTTCTCAAATGAACAATCTACACAAAAACCATGGTTGAATATTGACATGATTTCCGCTCAATCTCATTCTCTCGGATTGATGCATCCCCCATTATCCATTGAAGTTGTTCCTTCTTCTTGTGAGAAGTCAAGCTTTTCTCCACAAGAGAAAGGTTTGCTTATTGCTCCTCATTCTTTATCTAAGCAAGAGCATATTTTGTCGAGGCTTCTAAAATCCCACTTGATTACTCTTCTTTCTCCTACACATAAGAAATTTCATAAGCATGATAAAGAAAAATGTTCTTTCTATGCATACCATTGAGTGCCTGGCCATTCCACTAGAGAATGTAAGGCCTTGAAGGATAAAATACAACTTCTTGATTTAGGTGCCACCACCCATGTATTTGCTAGTGCACTTGCCTCTTCTTCAAATGATAAGTAATATCGAGGTCTACCTCTATCCTGTATGTTCTAAGTATTTTGTATGGTTCTCCTCCCATGTATGTAGGGGGAATTGATAACTTGTTCTAGAGATACACATCCTTCTAAGGACCCCCTCTTTTCTCTATATCTTTCAATTGGAGTGTCCCCTTGAGTGGGCCCCTTGCTGTCTTGAAGGGTTCCTGAGGAACCCCCTTTGAAAGTTTTTATCTCAAATGAATTCTATGGCGTCTAGCTTGGGGACAACCCGACTAGACCTATTTCATATCCTGGCATCTAGCTTGGGGCAACCTGACTAGATCTATCTTTTTTGTGACTATCCTACAACGTAGCTTGCAGTAGCTACAGGTTCATCTGATTAGTATTGCTCTGCAAGACCGAGAACCTGTAGAGATCCTTTGCATCAAGCTTTCCTAACATGTTTAGTCTACGGATTAACATGTTGCTTTGTAGGTGCGCCCGTGAAGTTGCTTTTCAAATCAACCTTGCAGGACCAATCACTTGTAAGGCCCAATCCAACTTTGTAGATTCCCCTACACCAGGCTTCCCTCAGGAGAGAGTACCTGGGTAACCCTCTTTGCAAGTTTGTGGACCTGTAAAGCGCTTTCATCCTACGGGATCTGTTCACCATTGGTCTGGGGGCCTCCGGTGCAGTTTGTTCAACTCTATAGGAGAGAGTACCTATAGAGACTTTTTTTCACCTCTCGTAGGTCTATAGATTTGTGGCACATTTTTGCAACTCTCCTTGGGTCTAAGGACCGGTGGATCCATCTCTCTTGGAATTTTCATTTCTTTCTAGCTTCTCCATCTCTCTCTTAAATTCTCTTTCTTCTCAATTGTGTATACCGGATCGAAGATCTACATCTTCTCATCCCGAGTATATGATCTTTCTCTCTTTGATACTAGTTATCTTCTCTTGAAGTGATCAATCCTTACCTTCTTCTCTTCATTTTAGAATTCTTCTGTGTTATTGTTTTTAATTTGGGGATGACACATAGTACTGAGACAACCTTTTACATCAAGGTCTCTTTCACTTTGCTGACTCAAATGCTTTAGTTTGTTGTGTGTGTGTGTTTTTATATTCTAACCTCGTGATGTAGTGGATGTTTATGTTTTAACATTGTTGTCTTGTGCAAATATTTTTTTATCTAATGTGTTTATTTTATAGGTCTTCAACTTGCGGGCATGCTTCTTTGGTTCGAAGAGTTATTTTCTTCCTCTACAATATCCTTTTGGCATCATTATGTTATTTATGTTTAGTAAATTTCCTTTAGTGTGCATATTAGTGTAGATTCATATGCCCGCTAAAGTGGGGGAAAAATGTAATTTCATAAAGTTGCACCCCTTGCAATTTCACATACATTCTTGTATCTACTTTAGTGTCCACTCCCCTAGCATTTGTGTAGGCTCATTTTAGCCCGTGCATCATCCTTTTTCCCCTCTTAGGATGCTCAAAGACTCATTTTGAATAGCTACCTTTGTGCATTAACTTTGCATCAAACCTTGCACTTTTCCTATTCTTGTCATTTTGTAGCATTATGTGTCTAGACACTAGCACACCGTGCAAATGCCCATGCACCACGCTAGCGTCCTGTGACATTTCAACATTCAAACGATTGTTTCTGAGCATTTTTTCCACTTGTCAGCTAATTTTGTCAATGGTAACAGCTTGGGATGCCTTGTAACGACTCAAGAAGCTTCTTTTCCCTCTTTAAAAGTGGTCTTTTTAATCCATTTGGTCTCTTGGCTTCTATCTTGGAAATTTTCATGTCTTCCTCTTGCTCTCTTGCTTGCACAAATCTCTCACTTATTATAGCAACAGTCTTGCACTCTCAAGCTATTACAATGCTCTTTGCAGCTCTCTTGGCTCTCACAACTTTGTCTCTCCCTTTGGCTTCCTTCAGTCTTGTAACTCTATCTCCCTTATCTTGTGCTTGTGAGAATCCTAGGATTTCACACATCCCATATCAATTGCATCTTTATCTTATGATATGGGTTATCCTCCTTGAGCGGGGATTGCTTTATCACTCCATATTGGCTTTACTTCTCTATCTATTTGGCTATTCGTGGAGGTGGAAACACCAAAGCAGGGGTTTGATTGAGGCAAACACCTATACAACCCCAACATTTTCTCTCAATCTTATGCATGTAGGTATTGAAGATATTTATGTGCTGGAGGCTTCATTACTTGGGTTGTTGTGAGAAGTTTCTTTCTCTATCCTCTTTATTTCTATCATTTACTTTACTTACTTTATTCTCAATTCTATTACTTTCTATTACTCTTTCACATTTTGTAAGTTCTTAGCAGTCTGATTGTTAGTAGTCACTAAGTTGTTTTATGGGATATTCTTGCTTTCTGGTCCGTACGAGATTCCAACGCGCCTTTGGGACTATAGCGCATTGTGCTGTCGTCCTTGTTCGATGCTACCGTCCTTTGGCTGAGAGCTTGTCAATTTGTCCAGAAAATCTTTGTGACCTGCTCTTTCTGATTCTAGAACTCTTACTTTGTTCTTTGAGGTAGTTTAGGATAGTTCTCCCCTTGGGAGTCTCTTGAGAATAAAGAGACTCATGAGTAGTGAATCCCCCTTCTCTTCAGAACTATTACAAAATGCATCTACCATATACTGGAATGCAGTTTCATTGAAGCTTAGAATATAGACTCAAAGCTCTTCATACTGATTTGTATCAACACTCTACTCTGATCTGCATTCAAACTAACTTTGCACGATTCACTAACTCATTTCACATATCATCATCCAAAAAATATAGAAAAAATATATCGTATGTATCTACTTCACCCATAACATCAATTAGGTTGGCCTAATTAGGTGTAATACATAAAATATAAATTTTCGGATCAAGGTCTATCAACACACGCTTCGCGCAAAGATGCAAATCTCAAAAAAACTTTGAAATAGGTCGGCATGGAATTATAATAGAACCCACATAATTCCACAATACTTATTTAACCTTCACAAACCTTCAAGCCTATTAGGTTGGCACCACAAAGGACCTAATACAAAAATTCTTTAACTGTATACCCAAATTTGGACATATGAACCTCAAAAAATCATGCCAACTGGAATGCACACTCATCTAACATCTATCAACACTTCCACAACTCCACAAAGCCAAAAAACCAATCCAAAAAGAAGTGCAAACTCATCAACTCATATAAACTGAACTGGAATTGTCTAAAACTGCCAAGCCAAAATTTTGTTACTCATAACTCCAAAACTAAAAACCAAAATAAGCTAAAATTCTAGAATGAATTTGTACTAGCCAACAAAATTATACTAGAACCATAGAGAAAAATATTCAGCAACACACCAATGTGGACCCAATTACTAGATCCCTTGTACACACAATCACTGGTATTAACACTTAGTCAATTTTCATCATAATTGTCTTCAGTGGATCAAACCTTCTTGCAAAATTGTCTTCCACAATCATCTTCAACCATGCTCATGAAACCCAAACTAATCTACACCATAGTCCTTGTACCAAGGTATAATGTTGACATCAATGACAACACTACAATGCATAACTCTATGAACCACATGCTCATGTTACCAACAAATGCATCAATAACATCTCCTTAATCTTCCAACAATATCACCCTTTGTCACTGATGGAAACATGCCAAAATATTCTCTAAAATATTCTCCCTCTTTGACATCAAGGGAAAAGGGCGCATACAACAAATTTTCTAACACATACCAGATCGACCCTTGAGAAATATATGCATATGTATAAACTGAAAAATTGAATTGACTCCCCTTAAGTTATATACTAGAGAAAAACCAAAAACTTGTACTAGAAACCACTCTATATAATCGACACATGTACAAAGAATCTCAAACTGAAAATTGGAAATGCATAAAGAATAAGGAATATTGTCAACCATAGGAAGTTGAGTCTTGAAGCTTCTGCACATGTGTCTGCCAGACCTGTTTACCTTCTTCCCAAATATTTTCTTCTATCCCAAGCATCCTACATTGCGTCTGTAGCTCCATTAGAATTTCTTCTCCTTCTTCTAGAGTGCTAGGTACCAAATTGATCTATGTAGCCTTGTTAGCACTCAAAAGGGCACTTGAAACATATATTCATGAATTTGGAATTTACCAAGTCCCTGATGTTCCCAAACTACAAGATTATATTTTCCTTTTGTCCTTGCAGTTGGAAATACTTTTCATGCAAGTCCTCAATCATAGATCTTATGCTTCCATCTAGGTCTTGTGTAGGATCATATGCACTGGAAGCTCTCTTTTTCTAGGACTCAATTGAGTCCATTTAATCTTTGATACTCTTTATGGCTTTGGGCCACTTCATACAAAATTGAGATAAGGCTTTGGCATCAACCATGGAAGCTTGTGCACCCTTAATACTATCTTGGAATTTGTTGTGTGCATGCGCAATTTTTTTTGTGATTTCCAATAGCCTCTTCTCACTCATCTTCTTGTCCATTTCTCCTTCCAAATCCTTTGACATCTTTTCTTCCAAATCAAAGGCATGCATATTCTTTAAATGAATCAATCAACAATTTAAGGTTCTCCATACCTAACAATTAATTATCAATTGTAGTCCCAGGTATGACCTCTTGTAGTATCTTTATTACCTCAATTAAATCTCCACCCTTTTGGTGAGTCTCTATTATCTCCTTTCTAGTAGATGCATGAAATACATCTCCCAATTGAAGCTTGTGGAGTGGGGAAATTTTGTCAAGGTCTACATTACCCTATTGCATAGGTAATTGTAACAGCTGGGTTGATACAATAGGCTGGAAATTGAGTTGAATGCTTAGTAAGTTCTTCAATGAATCTCTGGAGGTGCCGAAAGATTCACCTATAGCCTTCACACTCTCTGTAGTCTTCTCTTCCAACACATTCTCCTTCTAATTATCACCAATATTAATTGGCGTCTCTTCTTTCCTTTCCTCATTCTAAGAGGTATCTTCACCTTTTTTCTCATCTTCCTTCTTATTTTCCCAGTCATCCTTCTTCTCTACATCACCATTCTCCTTTCCACCATCCTTAGTTGCATTATCTTCTCTGATAGACTAGTTTGTGTTATCTAGAGGAGTAACTATCTCTAATTTTCCTTGTATGTTCTCAACATTTTCTTTTGATAACAGAGGAGGAGTATCCTCCTTTTTAATGTATTCTCTGATAACTGCTTCCTCAAAATTCTTCTCTATCATTTCTCCACTTCCGAAGGTGCATTATCCTGTGCATCTTCTTCATTTGCCTCATGCTCATGTTGAGCATCATCCATCTGCACATCACCTTCAATATTTTCTTCTAGAGCAAGTGTCTCCATATTCACTTCCTCTTTTCTCTCCAAGGTCATTCCCAACTTCTCTGCTATCTCTTATTCCTTTGCAACACTCTCCTTTATGAGTCTCTCAAGATCATTTTGATCTCTTCCCATGAGGGTTGTCACCCTCTTCTTAGTTTTGAGTTCCTTATCGAGCAGTGTAGCCAAAGTGGCTTTGTTTTCCTCGGAGAGAGGAGCACTTATCCTTTCTAAAGCATAGTGTCTTAACCTTTCCTCTTCATCTATAGCTTCTTTCCTTCTTTCTATCAAAACATTCCATAAATCTGTATGTATTTGTTTCTTTATGTTTTGCATGTCAACTTGAAGAACAACAATTTACTTAATGATAGCTTCTACAATAGTGGCCTTATCCACCTCAGTCCCTTCATTATATAAGGTTGCGGTTTTTGATAACATCTCATTTTGTACTATACCATTGAAAAGTGCTTCTAACTTCATGGGAGTGTGTGTTCTTACCAGGTCGTTCTTCTTCTTTTTCATTTCCAGTGTCTTCTTCTATTTTTTTTTTGCTTTTTTCTGTTCCAGTGACACATTCTTGGTGGCTTCTTTCTTCTTCTCTCACATGTGGACTACAAATGCTTTCTTTTCCTTCTCTATTTCTTCTTCATTGTTTGTATCAATGATATCAAATTTATTTCTTTTAACTCTTGCTTCACCTTTCCTTTTGTGGACCAATTGTGGTCCTTCTTCCTCCTCTTCAACATTTACACTTGTGACTTTTTCTCTTAGTGCTTTTTGTTTTGTTCTCTTCTTTGCAGAGGCTATAGGTGGTGTTACTAAAGTATCCTTCTTCTTCTTAGGCCTTATATACTCTACACAACTGGAGGGGACTTCTCCAAGTCATTGGAGGAATTTTAGTTGATTTTCTATTTTCTCCTGTAGGGGGCTTAGTCCTAGAGGACTTTTGAATAGGATGGGTAGTAGCTATTATACCAGATCTTCTAGTGCCTGATGAGCTTCCCAGAGCTCCAACCCTTGCTCTTGCTTGCTCTGATTTAATGTTGAAATGTGGCTTGAACATTCACATTAGGTCCTTCAAATTCAAATTATGGCATTTTGTGAAGGTGTTGTGAAGTGTTGTAAAACATTTCTACACTTTTCTAGACTCTATTCATTACAATTCACCTAAATATCACCTTTTTATTCATCATCAAGTCCTATTTTGAAGTGTTGTAAAGTTGTGTAACAAGATTTCATGCGTTTCTAGGCATAATTTCACTATTACACTTTTCTTATACTTTATTTGACCCTTTTATGCCCTTATAAGACTTAATTAAGTGTGTTTTTGAATGTAAACTTGACAAACAACATTAAATGTGACTTAATTCCCGACACCCACTTTCAAGTCCATGGTGGGACCCATTCGCCATGGGTGGCGAATGAGTTCCTCTTGTCTCCAAATTCAAAATATTTCAAAATTTATTTCAGGTTTTTATTTAAAATCACCTTATGTTAGCTTGTAATGATGTATCATCAGGTTACTAAGGAACAAATGTGTATAAATGTGTGATTTTCTCCTCATTTTACATCTCCCAACAATCTCATAATTCATTCAAGCAATTCAAGCATTCAACTAGCATTTGAGCACACTTTGCATCATCTAATCAAGCATCAATCAAGCATTTAAAGGAAGCCATTGACATATCTTCAGATTTTCATCAACAAGGTTTTGGTAAGTTGATAGCATTTGCATGTTATTAGTTTATCTTTCTCTTTCATTTCATCATTTCTTTAAGGGTTTGATTACCAAAATGGGATTCGACCAAGGAAAATCCCTTTGCCCTAACCCTTAACCATTTTTCTGCTTTGTGCATGTGTTATGTATGGAGATTTGTCAAAAGTTTAGGTATTGAAAAGTGGAAGAGAAGTCAACAAAGTGTCTCAAGTCAATCATAACCTATTTCAAGCTTGGAGAAGACATTCTATTTGATTTCTATAGGATTAACTTTGTCAACTTGACAAGCAGTCAATCTCATATCTGGTGCTACAGGATTGGTCCCCTGATTTCTTAGAATTTTGGGAGAATATTGGGAGAGGATTGATTCACTATCAGTGGTGAATGAGTCCCACCTTAAGGTTGGAAATCTATATTTTGTTAGATTTAGGATCCAGACACTCAAAAACCAGTTTTCGATAGTTTTCATCAGAAGTAGGACTGATTCGCGATCAGTGTGAATGAGTCCCACTGGTGTTTTTCTATGATTTTAGACAGTATTCAGAATATTCCAGAATCTCCATGAGACTTCCACGTGCACTCTAAATCAGCCTTCTTCTATTCTATTTTAGATTCATGCATTCTTAGTTCATGTTTGCAAACATAATTGTGTTTTCCAACATAACATAATTCTTAGGTTTTGCATTCACATTCAGTCAAAAAATTCATTTAGTTGCATTCATATAATTCCATTTAGCCTTAATTACATTACACATTGCATAATTTGAGTGAACTAGCTAGATATTTTGGCCCTTCTTTCTCCTTTTAGGTGAAAAACCCTAGAAGTGTTAGAAATATCTAGGGTGCCAAAAATTTTACGGTTCAGTATGTATGTATGTATTTATGTGTAAATTATTCCACATCAAATTTTTAGATTAATTAAAACATATCGCACTATTTATAAGGAAAACAATAGGAGGGTTTTCTTCGAGAAAATAATGTGACATTAAAGGCTCTTTGAAGGAAGGTGTTGATGATTTTAACTTTTACATGCTAAATTAGGTGGAATGGTTGTTTTCCTTTTTTAGATTGATTTAACTCCTTCAAATCCTTAAGCAAATATCTAGTTATGATTGAGTTGGTTCACATGAATTTTTTAATTGGTTGCTTGAAAACAAGATATTAGTTGTTGAGATAAGAAAATATATGGATTGATGCTTCAATAATTTTGTGTTTTTCTATTATTTAAATAAAAATATATCTGGATGAATGCAATATAATGATAGGCCAAATAGTGTGGAATGAAAAAAATACCTATTAGATGAAAAACAATAATATGTAGATTTAGATTTAAATTTAGACAAAAGTGCTAAAATATTTAAATCAAATTTTGAATCCCTCTAAAGAAATGCCTTAGTTTTCTCTAGACTTGGACAAGTGGGAGTCTCATTATTTGTCAAAAAAAATAAACATCACATTCTTAGTGTTATTCTAAAATTTTCCAAGGCGTCACTCTTGAAATTCGTGAACTTATTTTGAAACCTGATAAAATGAAAAATATTTCTAAAGGAAACACACAATTTTTAAAATATGGTTTTATTTCTCATTAAATTTTAATATTTAATGACTATTAGTTTTTAACATACACTGCATTTTAATTCTTGATTGATATATATTTAAAAAATTATAGTAAATCTATTCTCACGTGCCTCCCAATTTCTTCCACCTGTCTCATCTTGCAACTTTGGCAGGTTCTTTGGTACCCTACTTGGTGTCATTCCCTCCCTCCCATAGGGATTCCATCACTTAGTTTTGGGGCTTCTAAATTTTGAAAGAATAAAAATTGTCATGGATCTCGTCTTGATTTCCTTTACACTAAATTTAGGGCTTCTTTACTAGGTCATAGTCTCCAACTTTCTATTCAATTAGAAGCACTCAAATTCCAAGTTTCTAGATGGTGCTTTCTTGGATCTTCATTTCAATATGTCTATGAAATATGGCCTTTACTTTCTATATTATATAGATAAATTTTTTGAGAAGGATCCCATGCACTACATAGTAGGTAAGTAATTTCTTCTAATTAAAAAAATTGAAAAGTCTATTGTCTTGGATGAGATGGAGGATGATTCATCTAGTATGAACTTTACATACCCTATTACTTATTTGGATATAAAATCCATGGAGGTAGAAAATTTAAGTAAATAGGTTCTAAGTGGCTCTTTTACAATTTTTGGCCAAGCTTGGATACTTTGCATGAATCAATTAAAATTGGGCCATATGCCAAGGAATTTTGAAGTGTTTTATTCTTCTCTTAAGAATAAGGAATATTTTCCTCAATAAAACCCTTGAATTTGTGATAAAAACTATCTTTGTTCAAAATAATACTATTCTAGATTCAATCCCCTAAGTATTTTTCTAAATTACTCTATGAACTTATACCTTGGTCTATATGTTGTTTAGTCTTCTAAGGGAATCTCCTTTCATTTGCAAAAGTATGCCACTGATCTTTACTTCATCATTTTTGTATGGATGATTGTATATCAACTCTTACAACATTTTAATCAAGTGTCACATTAGCTAACAATTGCACCACACCTAGTGTTGATGTTACTTTGTATAAAATTTTTGTGGGTAGTCTCTTATTTTTGACACTCACAGATCTTGATATCACTTTTATTAAATTTGGATTATCTCATACTTTTCCCATGATCATGATGAGATTCACTAGAAGGTATCCAAGTGCAATTTGAGGTATATTAAAGGGTAACTACACACTTTGGCATTCAATACACACTAGAAGCTTTAGTGATAGTAGGCCTCACCGATTCAAATTGAATAAGAGATGTTGATCCATGGAAATATATTTCTAGTTTTTTCTATCATCCCTAGTTTTGGTCTAGTTACGTGGCCTTGCAAGAAGAAAACTAATATTGTATTATCATCCATTAAGACTAAGTATCAGGGTATAATTCTTGTTAGTTAGGAGTTTTTATGACTTTGATAGTGAACAAAATGGAAATGAGGAGTCCACCTTTTAGGAGATGGGACTAAACCTATTTCACACTTTAGTTCATTAAGAAACCAAGTGCGTCAATTGAGGGAAGGACTAGGGGTTTCCTTGTGTGATTAGACATGGGTTCACCATTAAATGAAGGTTCAAAGGAGAAATGCAAACTCTTATACAAAAAACCCTAGAAACTTGAAAGCATTAAATCAAATTGACAAACAACATGAAACAAAAAAGTACCTGGAAGAATGGAGAGGTCAAAACAAGATATGAAAAACCTAGAAATTACTATTTTAAGGTGTACTGGGACTGATATGCCAAGCTGGGAGATTTAGTCCTACTATAGGAATCTGGGTAGAATCTGGAATCTTCTAGTAACTATTTAGGATCTACAAAAAAATGACAAAAGGGCTATACTGGGACTCATATGCCCAGAGGGGTGATTTAGTCCCCGTATTAGGGTTTGAATAACATTTTTGTAGCCTCGAGAGATCTTTTGTAGCTTCCATCTTGTCCGATTCTTCAAGTTTAAAAGTAGGAATTTTGGCTTGTAGGTGAGTTTTTGTGAAGATGGCAACTTCTTGGCAACTTTGACAACTTTTGCAACTTTTCCTTCAAAGGATCTTCAAGCTCCAATTCACCTAGATCTGAAATCACACATCAAGAGGGAAAAGTGATGTTTTGTTAGAGAATGGGGGTTTTCCTTAATCAAACCCCTTTTTGGTAATTAAACCTTGAAATGAAATGAAATAGCATGGAGTGATGAATGAACAAATACAATGTTGCAATAGATCAAACCCTTGAAATAAAATTGCAAACATGTGTGAAATGTCTAGCATGAGTGTGGATCTTGAATCTTGATTGAATGTTTGAAACTTTTTCTTGAATGCTTACTTGTTCATCATGAAACCTACATCACAAGTATTAGCTCAAAAACACACATGATGCATGAAGACTTTGACATGATGCTTGAATCTTGAATGTAGCTCCAAATGCTTGATGATTTTCTCTTGAATGCATAAACTTGCTTTAGGAATTTCTTAGCTAGAATGTTAGGAGAAATTATGTGAAATAACCTTGTATTTATACTTTTTTGTGCCTAATTTCTCAAAATTATAACACTACAAGCCAACATCAGATCTAGGATAATAAAATCCCACCAAGAATTTTATTTAAAATAGGTCCAAGTTAAAGCGAGACTCATACACCAGGTTTGGTGTATGAGTCCCAATGGCTTAAACCAAAGACATAAACTCCAAGAAGTGTCTTATTCAATGTAGCATTTAAAACCAGGCCCTGAGACCTAGGTGGGACCCATACACCCAAAGGGGTTTATGGGTAAAAGAAAGAAGTTGGGTCCACGAAGAGGGGAATTTTCGGCCAAAATAAATCCCGCAGGAAATGTGTACACATTATTAAAAAATGTGAATGCGTTATGCTTTGGGTACCTGAACCTAAAAAAATTATGTATGCATTATGCTTCGGGTACGCACTAAAAAATGCGTACATGTTATAATGCGTACGCATTTTATAACACGTATACGTTATATAACATGCACACATTTTATAATGTGTACACATTATATAACATGTACACATTTTATAGCGCGTACACGTTATATAACACAAAATATTTTATAACGTGCAAATGTTATATAACGTGCACACATTTTATAACATGCACACATTATATAATGCGTACACATTTTATAACGTGCACACATTATATAATGCATACACATTTTATAATGTGCACATGTTATATAATGCATATGCATTTTCTAATGCGTACAAGTTATTTATTTAAAAAAATAAATACCTTTTAGATATGCATATGTGTTATAACACATACGTGTTTTATAACACATGCTTTTTGAAACGCATACACGTTATAATGCATACACATTTAATAATGCGTATGCATTTCTAAAAGGTATTTAATTTTTTAAATAAACAAGCAAATAAAAAATGCATGTGTTTCATAACACGTATGCGTTTTAAAAATTTTGAATTCTCAAACCACATGCTGCCTCAGTTTTAGGCTTGGCAAAGGCTTGGCAACCTGAACCTTATGCTTTGACTTGCAACTAAAAAACTAAGGTAGGTTTAGGAGAAATGTCCAACTTTGGCAATATAGCCGATGGAATTTTTTTTTTGAATTAATCTATGAAATTAAAACCCATTATAGAACACGATGTCTAGTTTCCAAATATATAATTTTTGTTAAGATTGGATTATGTTTTTTTATTTTTAAACAATTTCTAAGCAAACTGGTCCATAAACTTGAAATATCCTGGGCTTTTTTTGTTTTTTAACAACCTTTTTTTGGTTAATTTTTTTGCAAAAAACATTATATGAAATCAATCTTCAGGAAATTCTCTACACAATAAAAAAAATTCATTTTTTTTTGTTTAGGTCCAATTATGTTGTCTATACATGTTGATTTTTTAAAACAACAATTAGGGCCAATAAAAATTCAATATAAAAAAAATATTTAGAAAAAAACTACAAAAAAATATCCTCATCAATCTTCATGTTGCTACATATCTTTTCCCAAAAGGAATTAGAAAAATTCTTTTATTTAGGTCAAAAAGTGGTGGTCATACATGCATGCTATGGTAGAAAAAAGAAGACATTTAAAAAGTGGTTTTTATACATTCCTATCAAAATTTAATTTCTATCATCTCGGTATTTGAATAAATTACATATTTAGAAACTAGATTCAAAATAACAACTTTCATATTATAGAGTTTTTTTAAGATTCATTATGTAAGTGCTTCAAATTTTTAGTCCAAGTGTGAAAAATTCTTAAAAAATAGCAAAAACACTTTGACTTTTTGAGCTTTTTGTGGACCCAACTTCTTGCATCAAATCGTATGAGTCCTAGATCCCTAGATCTAGAAAAAATAGCACAAACATTAAATTATGATATGTCATTTGTTAAGTGTCAGGATTAAACTCAGAAAAATGCATTTAATTAGGCTTGTGGATGCAAAATAGGACTAATTAAGGCATAAATAAGCCACATTTTAATAGGGAGGGCCCGAAAAAGTGTGAAAATGTAAAGGGATATATTTTTATACACTACATTTAGCCCCCACTTTAGTGAGATAATGAACTTGCATAAAACTCACACTCAAGTAGAAAAATTTGCATGAAGAGGGGTCCAAGTGTACCAATGCTAGTAAGATATAGGACAACAATGATCAAGAGAGATGATGAAGCCCTTAGGATCAAGATCCTATGGAAAACCAACATAGGCACAAAAGAACACGCATGTGAATGATGTATGAAGCAACAACAAGATAAAAGCATACATTGTCAAAGACATAAAGAAGAACAAAAAGGAAAAAGAGGGTGGATCAAGCCTCAATAGCCTGTCCAACATGATGTGGACTAGGTCTAAGTTGTTTGTACAATTTTTTTTTACAAGTGGAACACAATGTCCACTATGCAAATAAAATGCACACTCACATAGTCTAATGGAATTTGGTATCCACTAGGTGAGCCCCAAAAAAAGTGAGACACATACACACACGATAGGTATGCGCCCACATAGACAAGCAAGTGGCTATGGGAAAGTAATGCCTATGGTCGGCTCCCACATGTACTAACCATACTGAAGCTACACCTCTTGATAAATTTGATAAGGCACCACACAACATGAACAACTAGGATCCATGGGGCAAGAAAAACTTCATATGCTAACACCCATGAACAAACAAGATGGCTCCACAGGCAAGCAAAGTGTGTTATGCAAAGTGGCCATATAATAGTTATTGTAAATGCAAAATGATGTAGGGTACATTCAAAGGGGTTTTTCTTAGTTCATGTAAGGTTTCAACTTAGGGAACATCGTGCCTAATGTCTTCGAGAGAGGACCAATTGAAGAATAGAAGATTCACAACTTAGGGAATGCAGTGCATTGCACCAAACCACTAAGAGGAATATAATATGCTAAGAGAGATCGCACTCTTGAAGGACATCATACCCAATGTCACCACAAAGAGAAAGATGCATCATATGAAGTAAGAAGACCACACAATGAAACATGAATTGTAATTGAAATACAAAATAATAATGCCAATGTATACGCCCAATTTAAAGAAATTTTTATAAACCATGTTGTGAACAATTACTTTAAAGTAGTAAAATGCTAAATGCTAAAATAAAGAGGACATGAAAGATTATTTGGATAGCCCTATGCCACACATATGTTTCCAAATGAAGTTGTCTCATGGAAAAGGGGTTTCCCCCACAATGGAATCCCAAAATCACATAAGGGATCCATGGATTTAGGGTCAATATATCTTTGCTACAATGTTGTTAGAGAGCTCAAAAATCTCATCATTCCCCAAATACTCATGGAATGGGAAGAATGGTACAAAGAGAGTGAAAACAAAGAAAATATTTTGGGTCAACATGGAATATATCTAAATGTCTTGACACCTTATGTCATCCCTAAAAGGAAAACACAAGACAAAGAAAAGATGAAGGTTTATGACATATAGAATAATATAGATACAAATAAAGGAATGCCAAAAAGAGAGAGATACATCAAACAAAACAGTATGGGATATCACATTACGCACATGCAATCACACAAATAACATGAAACAAGAAAGAAAACAAAGACAAGACTAGTAGGGCACATGTGAGTCAACCTAATGCAAGCCATCTGCATCCCAATTTTGTTCATCGTATGTGGTACTAGGACAGGGCTATCTAATTATTGCCCCCACTATGTGCAAGACAAGAATGAGCCGAGGTAGGTGTTGAGAAAGAGCTCCTTGCATTTTTAAATGATTTGCAATAAATGTAAAGCATGTAATAGTGAGCATACTATGATCCTACAACTATTACATGGCAAGGAGCCAAGTGCATGCTTTAAGGGATTATTTCCATCATATCAAATTTCTCAAGGATCCCTCTTAAGGCACAATACTCATCAGTAAGGTACCCAAGGGTTCCATGATATGCACAATAATTCATGTTTTTCTTAGGCTTGTTACCTTTACTAAGAGGTGGTAATGTAATCCATCCTACATGGACAAGGTCTTCCATTTTTCATTCAATTTTTGTTTTAGTATGTAGGAATGACAACTTTTTGAGTTTGTAAGGTTTGTATTTCTTGATTGTTTGAAGATCTTGTTGAGGTAGATGTTGAGAAGGATGGCCTAATTAAGATGATCCTATAATCCTTGCAAAGCATTGGTTTTTCTTTAGGAATGAGGACACTTATGTTAGGGGGAGGATCTTGGTATCTTCAATTGGTATTTGTTCTAAGAGTTTATGAATTTCATGTTCGCTTGTTATATCACATCCTTGTTTGCTTAAGATCGTGAAGCCTTTTCTGTATGTCTCTTCTAGGTTGATTGATGTGTTGGTCACTTTGTTAACATAGGATGGTTGAATGTGTGATGCAAAAATACCAGTATGGTCTGAATTATGCTTGATCCATGAAGAATTGAAGCATAACGGAGCCACCAATACTTGAATCTCAACAAAATCAATCAAATAGAATTGAAATTAAACATTTCATCAAAACCTAACATACTAAATCATGAAAGCTTTCAAATCATCTACTCTAATCCATCTAAAACTTATCCTATTGTGGAATTGGTGTCGCATTGATGTGGAACGATGACCCTTTCCCAATCCCATGATTAGTGACCCTATTTCAGTTGATTCTATGGAAGAGAATAGATGAAACCATGGTGTTTGGTGTATGAAAATCTAATTAATGCTAAAATGAACATGATGCAAGCTAGGTTACCATGATTTTTATGCTACAAATGATCTAATTATGCAATTGCTAGGCTAATCTAAGCTAAATTATGCTAAAAGATGAAAACCCTAAGTTAAGATGGATGCATGGAAGCCATTAATGGATGCTCTAAGCTATTATGCAATTAAAATGAACTAAAAAAATCTAAATAATGAGTAAAAGATGAGTGTGTATGTGAGTAAATTCAACAACATAAGTTTTCTCTGAAAAGATGGATCCATTTGTCTCCAAATAGTGACCTATTTATAGGAGAGCAAATGAGGAATGGGTGGTTGAGATAAAAAATCTTAATCAACAGTTCAAGATGAAGGGGATCAGAGGCATGGATCATGGAGTCTCATCAACGAATGAGAATACATGATGAAAGTAATTAAGGGCTCACACTTGCCTCAAAAAAACACACTTTTGACTTGCTCACATAGGTCAAAGGTAACTTGCTAAAGAGGTTAAAGGTTAACTTGCATTTAAAGCTAAGTGAGTTGATTGGAGGAGAGAGAATATTCCTTTGGGTGAGGAAAAAAATAATTTACAAATTAAAACAAAGTTTTAATTGTGCAAAAAGGAGGATAAGGAATATTCCATGGGAATATTCCCTTTGCTTAGAGGAAAATTAGTTTAATTTCTAATTAAACAAGATTTAATTTATGCAATTAGGGAATTAGAAGAATTAAGAGATATTTATTAAATCAGATGATTTAATAAATAGGGGAGGGGAGAAATGATATTTAATTAAATAACTTAGGGTTATTTGATTAAATAAGATGAATTAGGAAATTAAATTAAATATTTTGATTAATTTAATTTAATGAGATGAAGTGTTAGTGTGAAAACAGATGAATTCACCCGATTTAATTAATTAGGCCAATAGATGAAAATGATGCAATTAATTAATTAGCTAGACTAATTATATTAATTAAGAAAAAAGAGGATGGATTAAAGGGGAAATGATGTTAGTAAATTTGTTTCGAATGCATGACATCGATTAGGACATTTTTTTAGTGTCTACATTTTGCCCCTCTTTGAAGCGAGGTACTTGCTGCTTCAGTTCAAAAAACAACGCTCTTGAGATTAAAACTGCTGCTCAAATCAAAAATATATTTTAAAATTTTTTTTAGATGCCCCAGTGGAAGGATAAAGTTGACTCCCTGCCCCCTCAAAAAATAAAGCAAAAATTTTGAATTTTGGGTTGATTTCTCGATAAAGGTTCAAAAGCTACCCCAAGGGTTTAGAAAGGTTCTGAGATGCAAGAATAATGCCATAAATGGAAAAAATGATGCAAAATTAGTTCCAGATTGGAAAAATTGGTGAAAACGATAATAAACCCCATTATTAAGGTTAAATTAGGGAAAAAAATCCCTAATTTTCTAGCTTAAATAGGCCAAGAGGGGTCATTTTGTAACTCATTTGTGCATTCACACTTAAGGAATTCTTGCGATTTGAGCTCCGACCCTTTGACGAAATGGCACATCGTGAGCTTCCCCAACACATCTTTGATCAAGTTCGTGATTTCCATTGGCTTCCAGGTGCAGGTTCACCAGTATGTGATTCAAAACTTGATTTGAAATTTGAAATTTTGATGCATTTATTAGGTGCTAGAATTTGAATTCTAGCGGTGTCGCTATATAGCACGCCCAAATGATTTATAGCAATGCACATGTATATGGCGACGCTTTTTTCAATTTGAAAATAGGGATTCAAATTTTAAATGGCGACGCGGGCTTATCCGGCGATGCACTTGCTGATTTAAAAGTTAGGGTTAGGTTAGGCCAGAAGATAAATTGTGATGCCAAATTGTCTAGCGACACACTTTCCAATTTGAAATTTGAAGTGCATCAGGCATCACTATTTGAATTTTGAATATAGCGGCAGTATTGTAAATAACGACACTATTGTGATTTTTGAGCCAAAAATTTCAAATAACTTCAAATTTTGATGATTTTTTGAAGCCGTACGCTTCATGGGTGTAGGAGGTCTTCCCACCATTGATTTCGAGGGAGCACAGACCCACAGTTCTAGAAAGATTAGATGATCTTTTAGAGTTGCTCCAGGAGCACCTGTGAGAGATCAAATTGTGGTATGTTGCATACGTACCTGTTATTCAGACTCATTTGGTGATGATGACAACTCTGTGCAAGAGATGACACAATGAGACCTCATCTTTCCACCTTCTGAAGGGTGAGGAGACAATTACTTTGGAGGATGTGTGGTGGATATTTCGTTTGCATATCCACAGTGATTGTTTGATTTATGACACCGATGCCAGGTTTGATGCATGTCTAGAGGTGATGGAGATGGACCAGATTGTATTAGTCACCTCACAGATTGATTTAGAGACATACAGAGGTTAGCTGCTGACCTTCAGATTGATTGTTGTGACCATCATTTTAGGTTTGGTGGCTCCAAACAGATGCGACCAATTTTTCAGTCTAGGATGGGGTTTGGTGTGGCAACAGATGTTGAATAAGAGGACTCTTTCTATGTGGGGGCCCGTGATATTGGCCTCCCTATATCATGATTTTCATGATTTCATTTTTGGCGATGGGAGAGCCCTTGATGCAGGTGTTACTCTTCTTCATATTTGGGCATGGGAGCACATTGTCATGCTTCGATCGATTGTGCAGATGGAAGACATGGAGCCAGACGATCCCGTTGTATGGAGATATCGAGGTGCCATCACATTTAGGCACACTAGATATTGGGATCCCTTACTGGAGATGGGTGATTGTTGATATGACCATGTTCTAATGACATCCAAGGCTTCAAATGCCACCATGGTTCGATGATATTCAACAGCTTTATTTTTCCAGACAGACCCGTTATATGTAGGGTCGAGAGCACACCATGATTGAGCAGTACCTTCCTGACAGGGTAGCTAGACAATTTGGTGATGTACAGGATAGTCCCGATGATGCCTATAGAGCCATTTTTGCATGATCGACTAGAGAGGTTCCCATATGGGGTTCGATGATTTTGGCTCTAGAGGCCATTGACAACTTCCGATAGTTGGTTGCCTAGCCTTGGGCGTATGATTAGGGTTAGCCCATAGCACATACCACTCCAACTTATGATGCATGGTTCGTCCCTCCGAGGAAAATTATAGATCCAACAGGTGCTCCTCCTCAAGGGAGACCGCGAGGCAATGGTGCCAGGGGCAAGGGACAGGGAGGCCAGGACGACCATGATGGACAAGTTCCAGGGGCTCCTCTGGTTGTACAACAATAGCCTCCTAAGTAACCTCTAGTAGTTCAGCAACATGAACCATAGTAGCATGCAGTACCACCACCACCACCACCAGATCCGTGAGATGCACAGATTCAACAACTACAACAAGTGCAGGCTTTGACGGGTGAGCGGGACCAGGCCCGCCATCAAGTGTATGTAGGAGGATTTTATACAGGTATAGGTTGTGCATATCATTGTGGATGGTTCCTTGAAACTACATGTTTACACTCTCTATGTTATGCTATTGGTAGACTCGGTATGCCTTGATCTTTTCAGATTTTGCATTACCCATGCAGTGGAAGTTCTTGGATGTGTTTGGTCTTCTTCGACTGGTTGGCACTTGGAGCTTGTATTTGTTGTTGATGGGTTGGCTATGTAAGTGACATGAGTTTTCTAATTTAGATACCTTGGAGGTATGAGTGATTGGATGGATTAGCACGTTTTCTGGGTGCTATTTTTAGTCACGTGGGTTGATCAGTTGGATGGGAGCAGTCAATTTTTTGGTTATTGTTCTAGTTGATATTCTATCTTATTTTCTGGAGGATGGCTTCACAATTGTCTTCGTGTTGAGGGATTTGAAGTTGATGTTGTGTTGCTTCTATATAGCTCGTGAGCATAGTGGAGTGGTGGCAGTGTTGGTGCCCTTGCCATCTATAGGATCTGATGCTTGTGTTCTTGAGGCTAGTACATATACTCCTTGGTTCATTTCTTTCCCTGTAGTGGATAGTTGGAACTATTGCCTGAGTTGGTGGACATCTTGGATGTCATTGCAGTTATCTTGGTTGGAGCGTGAAATAATTGTTTAAGACTCTTGTGTTTTCTTTGGAAGGGGATAGTAAGTTCTTCATCAAGTGGGAGAATGTTGAGAAATGTGACTCAAATTTATTGTCTTGATCGACTTCTTGGGGAAATTTTGTTCTCCTCCTTCATCAACCTGAGTTATTTCATTGGTTTTCAAGTTTATCTAACTAAATTCACAAGGTTCTAAAGTTTCATAACCTCTCGACTTAGCGACTGTGGAGGGAAGGCTACTTCATTTGTAGACAACAAGTCACGGGTTTTGGGAACTTCGCAACCTCTGACATGAGGTTCCGAAGTTTGAGTTTTGAGTGATAGGGCGATCCCTTTATCAGCGAGTCACAGGTTCTAGGAACTTCACAACCTCCGTCAAGAGGTTTTGAAGTTCGGTCTTCCAACAATATAGCAACTTGGATGTCGATGGTTGTGGGGACCATTTGGGACCTGAAAAGGATGGTCGATCATGACAAAAGCCGATAGGTGGCAATGATGTGGAGGATAGATGGCAAGTCAGCCCATGTGCTCTATGAACAATGTTGGTGAGAAATGGCTACATCATCGTGAGGTTTCTAAATGTCTCTTAGAAATTCTAATGAAAGAGTGTCAGCGAGACATGGCGTGATCAATAGGACTTCAAAAGATGTCTCCTCGACATTCTGATAGAGGGTTGCAAGGAATCTTGTCATTGTGACATTGTGTAATTGTTGAGACATTGTGAGAAGTCTCTTCAACTGGGCGACATGGTGTTAGGTGGATAACCCTAAGTTTGACATTGGAGATTTGTTTGACTGCTTATTTGAGAGTCAGGTTTGAATGATGGATGATGGTGTGTGGCTCGAGGTGAAACCCTAAACGGGTGCAGTAGTTGAACTGTGAGTGAACAATAGAGAATGACAATCTCTCAGAGCAAAGCGGTGATAATTGTTAGGTGTCGAACAGGCCGAGATGCTAGATGTAGGCTGAGAGGCTGGATGCAAGCAGAGAGGTCGTGTGGTACTGGGTGTTGAATAGGCCAAGAGGTTGGGTGCTGAACAGGCCAAGATGCTGGATGTAGGTTGAGAGTCTAGATGCAAGTAGAGAGGCCATGTGGTGCTGGGCCCCGAACAAGTCAAGAGGCTAGATGCAGGGCGAGAGGTTGGATGCAAGTATAGAGGCCGTGAGGCTGGGTGTAGGCTGAGAGGCTATGTGCAGGCTGAGTTTACCAGGTGGTTGGGCTGAGAGGTAGAGAAGCTGAGAGAGAGAGAGAGAGATGTATCTCACAGAAGGTGAAGCCCAAGTGGCTGTGTGACAGAGAGGCCGAGAGGCTGGTGGTTGAGCCGTGAGGTTGTGTAGCCGAGTGAGATGTCTCTCATTGAGAGAGGTAGTCGTGGGGGGTTATGCTGCTAGATATTCTCTAGAATGGAGCAAGATGTAAAATCTATAAAGGATGTGAGCCTGATATTGTATTGTAATTGTATTTTGTTGTTGAATAATACAATGGTGATTTGGGATTTTGGAGTGTGGGCTTTTTTTCCTAAAAGGGTTTTCCCCACGTATATCTGTGTGTTCATGTCTTTTGTTTCATCTTTCATGGTTGTTGATTCTATTTGCTGAATCTGTTAATGGTGTTGTTGAAAGTAGTTAAGCATGAGTTTCTCTCAAAAGGATTAATGTGGGAAATGAACTGTGCTTGCTTCAACTTTATCTAGCATAATAGTACGTGTCTTTGAGGCAATCTAGCGGAATGAGGTTACTAAAGGCACTACTAATCTCGGTTGTTTCTTTCTGAGATGACCGACCATATTTCCCAACAAGTGGTATTAGATCCTTCTTTTGGGATGTGTTTCTTCCTAGTGTGTTGCTTGTTCTAGGTATTCCTTTTGTGAAGATTTCTTAGTTTGTTAGGCTTGACAAAATTAGGAGGAATCAACTGATGTATTGATCCTTTGATGAATGAAATTCTTGCTGTTCTGTTTAAGTTTTTTAGACAACACGCAACATGGAAGATGGTCAAGATGGAGAAACTTGAGTTGGTCATATTGAAATGATGTGACCTAAAGCTCGTGAGTTGGCAACGATATTACCCTGATTACATGAAGGCTATGGAGTTGATTTTTGGATGATCTGGAAGCTTCTGTAATAGCCCGTCTCTCTCAAATGCATGTGCATGTTGGTGGTTTTGGAGTTGGCTCTAAATAGGCCTGGAGTTCTTGAACTATTGTTTCCTTTTTAGGATGGTTTGTACTTGCATGGCTATGTGGTTTTGTCGTGAGCTTGATATTGTATTGTAACTATATTTTTTTGTTGAATAGTACAATGGTGATCTGGGCTTTTGGAGTGTGGGGTTTTTTACCTGAAAGTGTTTTCCCCATGTATATCTATCTGTTCATGTCTTCTATTTCATCGTTCATGGTTGTTGATTATGTTTGTTGAATTTGTTAATGGTGTTGTTGAAACTGGTTGAGCATGAGTTTCTCTCAAAAGGATTAATGTGGGAAATGAACTATGCCCGCTTCCACTTTATGGCATAGTAGTATGTTTCTTTGAGGCAATTTAGCATAATGAGGTTACCGAAGGCACTACTGATCTCAGTTGTTTCTTTTTGAGATGATTAACCATATTTCCCAACAGTGCAAATCACAAGGATAGAAACCTACATATCTAAGTACCCAAAGCTATGATTTATTTGGACTGTTATGATATTAATGATGTAGGGATAGGGTATATGGACGTGGTTTTTTTGAGAGCCTAGATGTGCATGGACTTGAACAGTTACAACCTTTGAAAATATTCATGGGGGATTTAAACAAGAAACTAGGCTTCTAGAAATATAGAATTAGATAAATTTGAACCTGTCAAATTATCTCTCCTTTCAATTCTTGTGCAATATGAGGATTAACTTAATAGAAATTCTTAAACTCATAATATCCTTCTACTTCAACTCTCATTTTTATCATGAAATTTGGTCTCCTAGTTTTAATGCATTTACAATTTTTTTCGAATCACCACTCCTAATATGTTAATAAAAAAATAGAATTACAAAAATTGTACCAATCTCATGCCTTTGATTCAAGTGACCTTCACTTTTCAAATATTATAATATTCGATGGTTTGAAGATAACACAAATTTTTAGTCAATCAAAAAATCTCTATATTTGTTTAGTGATTGAAATATGTTGTAAAATTCTTATCATATTTTGTATATTTGAGTATGGTTTATGTGTAGGTTTGGTTTGTTGCTCATGCTATAATTAATTTAAATCCATGTATTTTAGGTTATTCTACGTCAACAATTCATAATCAATTTCTATGTAAGTTTTAATTGAATCTTCATTTTTCTTAATTGCTCAAGCTATATTTTAGAATAATTTTATGGTTTTTTTGGGATACATGTTTTCATATATTTCAATAGCTATTTATGTAATGATCCAAACTAGCATCCACACACATTTCTTTGTAGCTTTCTATTAGGCTATTTTATTGGTGTCTACGAAATGGCAAACCAGGTATTTATGTTATTTTTGGTACTTGAAGTATCATTTTAATGGAATGAAACACTAACCTAGGATTTAGGGTATGTGCAGGATCATCATGGAAAAAAAAAGCCCTTAAGTGGCAAATAAATCAGAAAAAACAGAGTTAGGAAACTTGATGTAAAAAATTTGAATAAGTTATCTATATTATTTCAAAAATATGTAAGAATATAATCTATAGCAAATTGAATGTAGTTTCTAAACTACTAGGTTTATTTAGAAGAAAAAAAAATATTTGGTGAAAATTTGAAATTTCAATGCAGTAGTACTTAAATTTCAGAGAAAAAATAAGAAGTAGGTGTATGTCTGACCACCCTAGGGTGATCCCACAATAGTGGTTTACAATTTTTGGCCAAAC
Organism: Sequoia sempervirens; assembly: GCA_007258455.2. NCBI lineage: Eukaryota > Viridiplantae > Streptophyta > Pinopsida > Cupressales > Cupressaceae > Sequoia > Sequoia sempervirens. The sequence continues at coordinate 72,041 of VDFB02321468.1, read as the reverse complement.
TGGACACTAAAATAATTTTTTTTAACTAAATCTTCACTTTCGGGCACCTATAGCGGCTAAACCGTGAGAAATTTGAAGATGATGCAAACTAGAGTTTCATGAAATTTTGTCTATAGATTCTAAATATATTTTTTTCAAAATTTTTGGAATCAAATTGCCATTCTTTTTCCATCTCCCTCAAAAACTATTTTTTTTCAGAAAACAACATTTTTAAAAAGTGACGCTCACCATATAAGGTATAACTTTTTTTCCATGATGGATAAAATTCTAATTCTTTCAAATTTAGATTCGTAACTTTGATATCTAGTGCTTCAACTTGGTTAGATAGTTTTTTATTGAATATTTTTTCTTTAATCAAGTTTCGAATTCAAACCAATTATAATTTAGACATAGCGCGACCGTATAATGCATAACTTTTTTTGTGTGTATCGAAATTCAATTTTTTTTTTCTTTGTTGGATCAAGGACTTCAATATTTGGTGCACTAATATTTTTAATTTTTTAATAATATGCTATTTTTCCACATGTGCAGAACAAAGAGCTTGATTTTTTGAAAAACCTACATTCACGAGAAATAAAAAATAAATATAATAATAAAATTAAATAAATATTTAAAATTATACTTTTTGGGAAGCTTATAATAAGGACTACATACTTGCAAAAAATTTTTTTAAGTGAATTCATTTGATCTTCCAAAAGGTAAATCAAAAGTGGTTTTTTATCAGCATTTTGATAGGTGTAAAGGAGACTCTGTTATAGGTATGGTTTAAAATTAGCGAGGTTCTATCCAAGGGGTTTGATTTAAGGTAGTTTGATCAAACCCTTCTTCAATGGGGAAATGGAACCTTTTTAAGGCTTTCTCAAAATATTTTCTAAAATATGTGATTTCAGCAAAAATCATTCCTCCCAAAAATTGTAAACCAACTTTGTGGGATCACCCTAACCACAATAAAATGATAATATGTTTTATAATATTTTAAAATAAGTAGAGGACTCATGTCTAGATGTGATGCATATTTTTATATTTTTTTTTCCAAGTAAATAATTAATTATGAATTTTTATTACAAAAAAATATAAAAGTTGTATGTCGACCACCTTAACTTGGTCAAAACTTCATGAAATTCATTTTTCTTTTTTAATCCTATAGTATGCGAAGCATAGAATGTGATGCATTTTTTGGATTGCAAAAATGTGATATTGTTTGAAAGCTATAGATGTTTTTCAATCAGCCTATCAATCAGGACTTTAGTTGTAATTCAAATAGAAAATGAATAATAATTATTTATTAAATTCAAAGTAAAGCATAATTTATATTGGTGAAAAGCTAAGAATCTCCTTTAAAAACCCTTTACATTTCATCAATTTTGGGTAAAAAAAAAGTTGTCAGCCACATACCCTACAAATACCCATTATATTGCCACTTTTTGGCCCATTATATTGCCACTTTTTGGCCCATCATGATCTTGCACATACCCTTTAATAGGTAGCACATAGAGTAATATTTCATATCATTTTTATGATCGAAAGATTGGACTAGTTAGTGATGAAAAGATAAATGTTTTAGAGTAATTAAAACAAATTATGAAACTCCTTTGTGACATCAATAAAACCTTCCAAATTAGCAAACACATTGAAAAAATATTACCATAGTACTACACTAGGGGTACTAATGTAATGAGGACAATTAATTAATCTTTGGAGTGTAATGATAATAGTGGATTTTTTTAAAAAGAAATAAATTTCTTTGGTTTAAGTAAATGATGGTCTTCACCAATGGGCTATGGAGTTAAGAAACTCATGACATAAGGGTTGAGTGAGAGATTTCAAAGAGATACCTGTTGCAAAGATGGTGTTTAGCCATGGTCGTATGATGAGACAAACCTCAAAACATAGTATCCTTTTTTTGCTATAGGATTGTGTTAAACAATGATACAAATCATTGTAACATATTCTCTTAGGCTACCAAGAGGACACAATAGCATCCAGATTAGGTTATTCTTATTGGTCTTTACCCTACATTTGCATCTTTGGTGTAGGTGTCACATGGTACTACTATAAGAATAAAATTTCTTCAACCTCCAATGCTGGTGCCATGCATCCACATTGCAAATGTCCAAAAAAGGGTGATCCAAGAACAAGAAAATGCACTTTAAACCCCATAGATTCTATATAAAAATGACAATTTTTTCCACTTTTGTTTATCTCACCTTAAAGCCATGTTTTCAAAGTTTTGAATTTCTTAAGTTGTAACATATCATGCACCTAAGAGTCATGTTCTCTTCAAAAGAAGTAATACTCAAATTAAAAGTTGTACTCTTATTGTTGATAGTACATGGTGTATTCAGAGAAATAGCACATCATCATCATATGAATATTCAGATGAACGGGCAACAAGACCTACTCTAGGGACAGATGAATACTTCAATGAAATGAATAATTGCACTTACAAAAGGTACCAAAATAGGAAACTAAAGAAGCGGTGACTTGTTGGTATCCATAGATTGAACTATGGAGTTTATATGTAGAAGAGATACACTATAATTAAAAAATTGTTATTCTTATAATAAATAAATATGCATATTATTTAATATATTATTATTGATCATTTCAATTGATTTTTTGATGGAAAGTTGTTTCGAGTTCCCAGTATTCTTGAAGAACCAATGGATGTCACTGATGATAGCCACTCTCACTTTGAGATGAAGAAAAAGACACATTTATGGATGAAACCACTTGACAGATAAATGAGGTTGGAATTAATAAATTTTTCCAAGACTTCTATACATCTTCTGAAGAAGTTATTGATTCACCCCTAGCTTAGTTGGCTAGGATGCCTCTTTCCCAAATGCAAATTATTCTATATTGGTGACACTTATTTTGATGTCAAACTTGAAGGTTATACATGGATTGAAAAACACATGGTTTATCAATATATGAAGGTAGGATTCGATATTCCTATAAATTAATGATCTAAATGTCTTATAAGTTTCAAATATTATATATACTTATCTTATAAAAATCAGTTGTTGCCTCATGTAGACTTTTGACAAACAAAATACTTCCAAAGGATAATTAGTTGCCTCATTCTCATAGAGAAGTATCTTCAGTGATGAAATAAATTGGAATGGAGTACAATACATATGAGGGTATGTGCAAGATCATCATGGAAAAAACAGGCCCTTAAGTGGCAAAAAATTCAGAAAAATCAGAGTTAGGCAACTTCACATAAAAATTTGAATAAGTTATCTATATTATTTAAAAAATATGTAATAATAGAATTTGTAGCAAGTTGAATGTAGTTTCTAAACTACTAGGTGAAAATTTGAAATTTCAATGCAATAGTACTTAAATTTCAGGGAAAAAATAAGAAGTAGGTGTCTGTTTGACCACACTAACCACAATAAAATTATATTATTTTTTTATAATATTTTAGATATAAGTAGAGGACTCATGTTCGGATGTGATGCATATTTTTTTGTAATTTTTTCTAAGTAAATAATTAATTATGATTTTTTTATTACAAATTTTAAAAATATAAAAACTTCGTCACGTCTAACCACCTTAACTTGGTAAGAACTTCATGAAATTCAATTTTTTTAATCCTATCGTATATGAAGCATATAATGTGGCATGTTTTGGATTCAAAAATGTGATATTTTGAAAGCTATAGATGTTTTCAATCATCCTATCAATCAGATTTTAGTGTAATTCAAATAGAAAATGAATAATAATTATTTATTAAATTCAAAATAAAGCATAATTTATATTGGTGGAAAGCTAAGAATCTCCTTTAAAAACCCTTTTCGTTTCATTAATTTTGGATAAGAAAAAAGTTGTCAGCCACATACCCTACAAATACCCATCATATTGCCACTTTTTGGCCCATCATGATCCTGCACATACCCATGATGCATGCCCAAATGACCATATATTGTACTATGGAAAGAATGAAAATTTGCAACAATTCCCAATGTGTCACACAAATAGGTATTGTCAAGATCAAGTATCCAAGAAGGTTCCTTATAAAGTATTAGGCCACATTCCACTAAAGCCAATGTTTGAGAGGATGTTCAAATGCAAGGAGTTGGAAAAATATATGCATTATCATGCACAAGGGAGGAGCCAAGATGGTGTCATGCGTATGGCTGCGAATAACAAACACTAGAAAGAGATTAAGGAAAAATGGCCACATTTAAGAAATGAGCGAAGGATTGCAAGAATTTCTCTAGCAATGGCTGGTGTCAATCCTTTTGGAGATCTTAGAACAACATATTCTGTTTGGCCATTTTTAATTATTAACAACAATCTTCCCCCTTCGATGGCAATGAAAAAGGAGAATGCAATGTTAACTCTTATCATACCAAGTACTAGAACATACTAATGCAATGCTTTTTTGAAGATTATATAAAAAAAATTCAACTCAGTTAAACCTTGATAAAAAACTTTTTGTTTACTTAGGGAAGTATCAGGTAAAGGATATGGATGTATACATGAAGCCCCTCATTCATGAGCTTCATAAATTATGGGATGGTGTAAATATGTACGATATATCAAGATCTATCAATGATAGAAACTTCCTCTTTCATGCAATCCTTATTTGGACAATTCATGATGCCTCGAGACTCTCTATTTATTGTGGTAATATATTATAAATTACATTTGTAATTATTTTTTTCATTTTATCATTTACTAAATATGGTTTCCATTCTTATTTTATGGCTACAAACAAAGGGGAGTTCATGTTTTTCCATCATGTGGACCGAAAACATTGTATAGGCAGTCAAAGGATCTCAATAAAACTGTGTACATGATGAGTATAGATAATTTTTATCACAAAATCATCGCTATCAAGTGTGTGAGAAAAAAAAAAAGTTCAGTGGAAAGGAAGTGGAAATGAGGAAGCCAAGAAAGATGAACCTTGCTAGGTGGAAAGCACTATATGACAAAAAAAAAGGGACAAACTTTCCACTAGGAATGAAAAGACTCTATTTTGTACAAATTACAATATTATGAGAACTTGCCAATAGCCCACGTATTTGATACTATGCACATTGGGAAAAATGTGGTAGAGTGTTTGTGGAAATATCTAAATGGAACCAACCTTGAAGAACAAATAAAGTTATGAAAGGACTTCGAAGTTGCCAATATCATGCCGAACATGTGGTTGCATGAAAACAACTCATTTGTTCATGCTCCATGGATTTTTACGTCAAAGGAGAAAGAAAAAATCATTGATACAATGAAAATCATAAGATTTCCTTCTGGTTTTGGTGTGAAATTAAAAAACTTATTCACAAGAGATGAGTCAGATTTCTCAGGGCTAAAAACACATGATTGGCACAACTAAATAAAGGTAACTTTGCAAAATGTTAGATTTTTTGGCAACATAATTAGAAATTTTTATATCTTAGTGATAATATAAGTTCATGCATATTTTACCATTGTTTTTGTTAATGGTCATATAGTATTTGTTGCCCACAACAATACCGAGCACCTTTGACTATGATGTCAGGTTAACTATTTATAAATTATCTAAATATTTGAGGCATTTTGAATCCATCATGCATACTCTTCCATGAATCTTATCCTTTGAAGTGCATTATTGGTAATGCCTTTATATACGTTTCTACCTTTAGTTTTGAACAAATAGTAAGTCTTTATATTATAATATACATTAATATCTATACATGGGTTTCATCTAAAGAGATACATCAAGATGAATTAAATTATTGGCAGAGGAATGTTTGACAATGTTTGACTTTTGATGTGTGATATTCAAATGTACTTCCCTTTGAGCTTCTTCAATTTGCAAGAGTACTACCTTGTACACCTAGTAGAAGAGATCAAGAACAGTGTGGTCCTATCCATATTAGAACAATGTGGCTCGTGGAGAGATATATGAAGGTTTTAAAACATTTTTTGAGGAAAAAGGATTGATTGAAAGGGTCCACGGTTGAGGGGTACATGGTTTTCCAAACAATGGTTCATTTGAGTGAGTACTTACCTGAATTGCATCTTGAAGCTCCTCGATTATGGGATTATAACCAACCCCAATCATTTGAAGGAGAAAAATTAGAGGGTCAAGGGACTTCCAAGAGGATAAAAGGTATACACAAATGTTTGAAGTAATTTTTTTAATCTTAAATTTTATAAGACAGCTTTAAATCATTATTAATTCATTGAACAAATTCTATTTTTCATTGTAGATGCTAAGGAGTGGGAGTCAATACATTTGTATGTTGCATACAATTCTGACTTTATGTTGGAATGGATGGAGAAGTACACTAAAAAAAAGAAATTAGAGGATGCAAAGGAATGGACCAATGTATATAATAGACATGGTCAAAACACTACTCGAGGACTTCCTACAAGCCATAAAAGAAAATGACCAGATAGATGCTCGTGGAATTGGCTAAAGGCCAATATTGAACAAGAGGCAATAGAGGGGGAGAATAGAGTGACACAACAACAATTAAATTTTGTTAAAGGATCTAGAAATGGGGGGTGATACATATATATATTAACATATTTGAGGTAGTTAGTGATTTTCCTTTTAACTTTTTTTATCCTTGAATCTAATTAGTTAATATTTATATGCATTTAGGTAACATATTACAAAGGAATTTAGAATTTTGGTTGTCATTTTCACATAAAAAAGGTTAATAACAAGAGATAAACTTATGATTGTGGAATTTCAACATCATTTGAGGTGGAATGTCATTCACATGCAAATGATAAAAAACCAATCACAAGCACACTACACTATTATGTAGTGTTGGAGGATATTATAGAGCTTGATTTTATATCTTTCAAGAAAGTTATTTTTCGTGTTGAATGGTACAAGCTTATCAAAGTGGGTGAAGACAAAAATATATTGCTGCACAAGAATGGATTCCATATGATCAATACATCTAGGTTTGAATCCACTTTTGAACCTTATGTGTTTCTATATCAATGTGACTAGATATTTCTCATTCCAAATTTAGAAAAACTTGGTTGGTCATTCGTGATTGATTATGATCCAAGAGGATGAAGAGTAACATTTGTTCAAGATGTAGAGGACCATGATTTACTTGAAGATGCAGAAGTCCCCCTTGAAGACATAGATGGCCAAGATGGAGATGATGAAAACTTTACTATCAATGATGTGTATGACCAAGATGAAGATCATGACGAGTTTACTGAAGTTTCTGAAGCATACATGAGAACCCACATTGGCATCGAGTACATGAAGGTGATGAATTTATTGATTTTTATTTACCTATAGTTGAAGGTGAAGAAGACCATGAAAACTATGGTATTAATTTATTTGTGGTTAGGGTCCATTAATGATGGTGCATTTATGCCATCAAATGAGGAAATTTCATGTGAGAATGACATTGTTTGATCATCATCTCCACTTTAAGATGGTTGTAAGGATTCAATATAATATAATTAACTCTTTACAACTTAAGTATTTTGTTTTTAATTGTACAAAAAATGTAATAGAAATTAAGTAGTTTGAATATTTTGAGTGTTCTGTTAGTGGATGTTTGTTACGTCATTGAATATAGCTTGCAATTTTTTTCAATTGGATAAGTTGTTGTTTCATTTTATTTTTTTACTTTTTTAACAATTTATTTGAAAGAAAATTTTGTGTTTGGAAGCTTTACACAATCAACACCTAGACACTTTATGCAATTGACACCTAGGCAAGAGAAGCACAATACCATAAAGCTAAAAAATCTTTGGAAGTTGAGCATTGTTTACGTTTTTCTTATGTATTGAAACATAATGAAAATTATGTAAGTTATTGTTCATGTGCTAGTGAATTTGACTTATGTTACTAATATCACTTGCATATGTTCTCTAATTAATATTTTTTTCATTTTATGTCATTATGTGTTTCTTTAAGAATGTTCCTATGGGTGCTCCTGATTCTACTATGGGGGATCCATTGATCTTAAATGGTCTAATTGAAATGCTAAGAAATGGGTAAGGGAAAAACATTACTATGATCATGCATGAGGTAAGTTTGAAAATTCTCTTTTATAGGTCCAATTATCTTATGTTATGTACTATATTATGTTAATTTATGTTTGTGGAATGCAGTCCATCTCTAAAGTCGTTCCAACCCCTATCACACCCTTTAGTACATCTAGTATTATGCTAGTGGTAAGATTTGATCTAGATTCTTGTGCATTTAATCAACTTATTTCACCTTTTATATTTTTTTAATATTTGTTTTTGCCACAGGGCATTTCTAGAGTAAGTCCACCGAGAATGCATCTTGTTGGCATGCAAGATCTGATTATGCCATCCAATCTACACCCAATGTTATGCAAAAGGTAAGATTAAATCATATATTTGTGTGGGATTGATTATGTTATTTCCCATATTATACCACTTTAATATTTATATTTGTTCCTTGTAGAATGTTTCAAGAAGATTTTTCATGCCCTCTACATCTAGATCGAAAACACTTATCACAAGAGCGACATCAAGCACAATACCTCATAGCATTCCCTCTACATCAAATATGGATGCTCCTAGTATCCCTGTTGAAATGGACATGCATGCACTGTTAGGAGTACATCACAAATAAATAATCCATCAAGTCCGGGTTCAATTAGAATTATCCCACCAACACTTGAACAAGTTTCCTTGAGGAGTCTTATAGAATCACAATCAAGAATACTAAGGATCCTACTAGAAACTCTTGAAAATGTTGAAATTAGGAAAGAAATACTTAAAAAAATTGAGTTATGGGAGAGGATATTGTTGGGGAGTGTAGGGATTACTTCAGATGAACAGGTAAAATTATCTAGAAATATTATCTCATTATTCTTTTCTAGTTCATATTTTACTTTTATCACTGTAATAGCATGTTGAATGGTAAAACCATCATTGATGATTACATGGTTGCTTTGTGATGCTAAAATGTGATTACATGGTTGCTTGATGATCTCATTGTAAATATAGGAAATAAATGACAAAGTGACTGATGTGTACCTCTAGGGGCATCTACCTCAACCCCTAAGATTACAACAATATCCTTAGTGACTACAAAAGGAATGCAAGAGGTTACAATCTTGCTCACCTCAAAAGGAAATGTCTTGAAGGATGAAATGGGGTTAAAATTCTTTCACTTTATTTTTCATTGTGTAGAACAATTATTTGGCAATACCATTCAAATGGATTAGAGGAAGCAAGCCAATGCTAAGAAAGATGAAATCTTTAAATATTTCATAATAGTATTTGGAAATCCTAGTTTTAATAAGGAAATTATTCTAAATATTGCACGGAAATACATTCATCTAAACGAGACAATTTAAGGTTGAAGTTGACAAAAGACTTGAGATATCCACTTCCAGCTTGGATCACAGACCAAGTAACATGGGATGAAATTATGAAAGATGCCAAATTTAAGAGGAAGGACCACAATAATCCAAACTATAGGCCATTTGCATGAGGAGGATCTAAAAGATGCCTTCGAGATACAACAAAAGAAACCCAAGCTAGGGTGTCAAGTATTGGATCCCATAAATTAGGATCTGGTGGGTACAATAGCATTCGTGGTGGCTTGGTAAGTGAATATTTTCATCTGTTGTATTCTCTATTTCATAAAAAAGTCTTGAAAAACTTGTGAGTTAATTGTATCTTATAATTCATTATACCTTATAAATTTTCTTATATTTTTTTATGTAGATTCACCAATTTCAAAATGAAGCTTTAGAGGAGGACCTAAAATATGATTTACTACATGGTTCCCAAGGCCTTCGACAACATATATGCTAGATTGAGGGGAAAAATTAGTCACTAGTCATGAATCTGATGTAAGTTCTTTGCATGATGGGCTATAATAAAATTTTATATTTTTCTTTCATTTCCATTTCAAAGGAAATGATACAGATACACCTAGAATTACAATAGTTTCTTTTTTGCATAGAGAAATGAAACAAGAAAAGATAAAACTATGATATGAGTTGCTACAAGATTAATAACTATTAGTTTAGATAGCGAAAAACATAGATTTTCAGGGTTTATTAAATTCTATGCTTTGAAGCAAGCAAATAAGGTTTGATATTCTATTTTAATGAGTTAAATTGTGTTGTGTATAGGAAGCCCAACAATCAAACTCATCAAGTAGTGAGCATGAAGAGGAGCTAGAAGAACATGATGTTCATTTTTTGTTGCACACAATGATTCGATTTTCATTCCCAAACCTTGGTAGGAAACTATCCTTGAATTTCAACAAGTGGGGCACAAGAATAATGAGTAGGGTGTTCAATGTGATGAACAATCGACACCAACAATTAGAATAGTGCATCATAGAAAGAGGATGGATAGAAACAAATGAAAAAAAGACATATTTTCTTCTTATGTTTGGGGAATTAGTGTCAATATTCAATAATGGTTAAGCCATATCTATGGTATGTTTTTTTGGTTGTGGAGAAACTCCCACATCATTTTGTAAGATACAAAACATTGGAAATAATTACAATTAATATGGTATTTCTCACTGTTATCTTCAATTGTGAATTTACCTTTTCTTTTCATAATTTTTTTCTAAGAAAGAGCAATAGCAGCTGGTTCTAAGGATTGATTTTCTACTTGAGAATGTTTACCTTTGCTGATCTCCAACCTTTTTGGAAGCTATTTATTTTGGTTCTCCAACATAGTGTTCATTTTTTCTCTTGGAAAGGTAGATTGATGATATGTATAACCATGGATCCCTTCTATTACCATTTCCCTTCCACAACTTTGACCATCTAAAATCTTCTTTATTGCTTCCTAAGCTTTAGATTGCAAAAGAGGTGGTACAATTGACAGAGTTGTGCTACTATCTAGTTGGACCTACTTAACTTCTTTATTTTGTGTAGATGAGGATGATTTTTCAGTACATAGATCAAAATTCCACTGTGCTTGGAAAAATAAAAATAAAAATTCTAGCAAACAGGAGAATGATGAGAATATGGAAACATTGAATGTTGAAAACCACACTAAAAAAATATTTAAAATAAATTGTTTAATTTTTTAATACATTCTTTCATATTGTCTCTAGAGAGACAATATGTCTTTAATCCTAGCTATTGTCTCTCAAGAGACAAAAGTGAAATTGTCTCCAAAGAGACAAAAATACTTTTGTTTCATATTGTCTTTATAGAGAACTTTTTAAGACAATACTTTGAGACACTCGCTTAAAGAAAATATTTAAGACAATACACAAGTTTTTTTTGTCTCAAATTAAGACAATTTGCTCAAAAATTGTTTTAAACCACCCCTCTATGTAGTAGTGTAGACTTGCAAGAAATTAATTTTGTTTTGCAAAACATCATTAGAAACATAGTTAGTGTAGACATGGAAAATATACCGACATACTTGATCCTGATTACTAACATCATTTCATCTTAAATCGTCCTTCGGTCTAACCATTTATTTGAATACCTTTATTTGATTAAATTCATCAATTTTTGTCTCTTAATTAAATACATCATCTTATCGAATTAAGTCATTCTTTCTTCTTAATTAAATCAATGTATCTAATTTGATTAACCCTATGTCCATATTTAATTAAATAATTCATTTTATTTGTTTAAATCTCTAAAATCTATCCATTAAATTAAATAAATTAAAACCTTATTTAGTTTAATCTAACTACATCTCCTTAGTTTAGTAAATCAAAAATCTTTTTTTTTTTTTAATCAAAAGTGGTAGACCACTTATATTTATATTTATAATATTTTTTATTTACATAATATTGGTTCGGGCGGACATACTGGTGGGAAAGAGCCAGCAAGAAAACCCACAGTCGTAGTCCGAGTAACAGTTTTTACAAATCAACATATAGACCAAAAAGGTCATTTAGAAATTTACAATACTTTAACCTTCCTGATACAGCTGAACTAGGCAAATGACTGTGACAATACATTCGACCATTCCCCTTTGATGCCCAGAATACCCTATCAGAATATACAAACTATGTATATATCACTATCCCTTAATACAAAATTCACTATCCCTTAATACAAAATTCAACCCATTACACATATAATGCTTCAACATAACTTCTGCTAAAAGGATGCAGATTTGCTTCCAGCGCTTTGAAAGCAATAAAAAATATTTATTTAATTAATCTTGAAATCACATTCTTCTCATATTTGATTTAAATTAATCCATAAATCTAAGTCAAATTTGTCACACCAGCTAATCTCCCATTAAATTAATTAACCTTGATTAATTTAATCTCCTTTCATGTCCCATCCTCTAGCTTTTGCCACTTGCACATGAAAATAGATTTAATTCATTTATTAAATCTCTATTTTCTCTCAACATGGCATAATGGAGGAATATTCCCTCAAATTTGAATTCAAAATCCAAGTGGACTTTGTCCTTCCAACAAGTTTCTTTGAGCCAAGTGGCATTTAAGACATTCATTTTCCCTCTTACATGTCATTTCACCATTTTCAAATATCACCTAATTGCATTTATGGGAACATTCATCAAAATTTGCACATCCTTCATCTACTCACATTTGGACAAGTGCCACCTTTCTATTGGTTGAATGTTAGTGGGCTGATGCAAGAAGTTGGGTACACAAAAAATTCAAAAATTGGGAAGTGTTTTTGTTGTTTTTCAGAATTTGTCACACTTGGACTAAAAATTTGAGACACTTATACAATGAATCTTAAAAAAAGTCAATAATATGAAATTTAAAATTTTGAATATAGTTTCCAAATATGTAAATTATTCAAATACCCAGATTATAGAAATTAAATTTTGATAGGGATCTATAAAAACCACTTTTTAAAAGTCCATTTTTTTTTACAATACCAAGTATGTGTACGGACAACACTTTTTGACCCAAATAAAAGTATTTTGATAATTCCTTTTGGGAAAAGAGACATAACAACATGAAGTTTGGTCTAGATTTTTTTTTGTAATTTTTGGTTGAATTTTTTTTTTAATTAAATTTATATTGGCCTTAATTGCTGTTTTTAAAAAACGTGTATGGATAGCATAATTGGACCTAAACTAAACATTTTTTGACTCTTTTTTTTTCATTTTTTAGAGAATTGTCTGAAGTTTGATCCCATATAATTTTTTTTACAAACCAAAAAAAAGTTATTAAAAAACAAAAAAAGTCTGATATTTCAAGTTTAAGGACTAGTTTGCTTAGAAACTAATTAAAAAATAGAAAACAAAATCCAATATTAATAAAAATTATATATTTGGAAATTAGACATCGTGTTCTCTAATGAGTTTTAATTTTATAGATTGATTTAGAAAAGAAGTTCATCAGCCATGTTGTCAAAGTTGGACATTCTTCTTCAATCTCCCTTAGTTTTTAAGTTGCAGGTCAAAGGCTAAGGCTCAGATTGCCAAGCCTTTCCCAAGCCTAAAACCAGGGCTAGATGTGGTGTGGGAATTCAACTTTTAAATAACGCATTCGCATTACAAAAACACATACACGTTATTTAAATGAAACGCGTACGCGTTTCATAACGCATACGCGTTATCTATTTACCCATTGGATAAAGGTAACGCGTACGCATTATGAAACATGTATGCGTTTCTAATATAGTCATTTTTCCCTAATTTAAAAAATACTGGTAAAACATGATTTTTCTGCAATACGGTCCGAAAGTGTCCTTTTCTTCATTTTTTATTGCAAATTTGTCTTGTGTAGGGCATATTCTATTCAAATTGTTGGAAGAGAGAAAGTGCAGGTTAAATTTTCTGAAGTGGAATCAAGTAGAAGAACATTTTAGAAGAAGATTTTGAAAAGGAGAATTTTTGGATGTACTCATGATGTTTTTGTAATTTAGAGTTTATAGAAAAAATGATCTTCATAATACATAGTTTAATTTGAATATTTGAAGGAGGTGGCAATTTGAAAATAGGTTTTTTGAATTATTATTTTTTGTTATCAAAAAGGGTTTGGAAACCATGGGTGATAAAAAAGACAAAAAAAAAGATGTAGAAAGTTAATGACACCCGAAGAAATTCAAGCAAATAAAGATAAGGAGGCAAAAAGACAAAGGGGAGAGGTTAAGGATCAAATGAAAGATTTGGAACATCTAGTTCTAAAATTTTCAAGAGGAAGCCATGAATGATGAAATGAATGTAAATGATGCAAATGTGGAGATGGTGAATATGAAAGAAAATGCAATTACGGAGAGAAACCCAACTATGCCTTCAACTTCAACTTTGCATGATATGCAAACAACGAGTATTTCTTTTCAAATACACCTCCCAATGATATGGAAAATGCACCTATTCAAACAATCTATCTAGGTATGTGTTCAAACCCAAGTTTTGATAATATTGATATTGTTTGTTTAGATGAAGCTGGATACACCATTGATGAGATCAATAATATTAGGGTTGAAACAATGCAGAAACAAAAAAATGATGAAATTATATCATATGAGAATGCAAATGAGAATGAAATCCCTAATATTGATGAAAATGAGAATGAAATCCTCATATTGATGAAAATGAGAATGAAATCCCTTTTACATTTGAAAATGAAAATGAAACCCCTTGTGTGAATGAAAATGAAACTCCATCTATGGATGAAGGTGAAAATGTTTTTTTTACAATTGAAACAAATGTGCTAGATAACCTTGTGGTAAAGTTTCTTCAAGACAAATTAGAAATTATGGAAATAAAATATATAAAATATTTTTTTATAGAAAGAAATTAGGATTCCAATGTCAACTCATGGTGCAATTGATGAGAATGTTGAAAATGAGAAAAGTGATGAAAAAATTAGGTGTTTTTGTAAAATAAAAAAAGAAAGATGATTCAGTAGAACAAGTCATATCTAGTGTTGCTAATGCTATTGATGTTATTGTTAAGAAAAGTCAATCGAAAGATAAGAATGCGGCTCGTCGTGCAATAACAACTGCTCTAGTTGATAAAACAACTTCAAATAAAAGAATGTTAAGTAAGATTAGTAAATGTGTAAAAGTAAATCCTAGAACTTTGAAAAGAGCTGCTAAAAGAAGAGAAAGTATTGAAAATGATCCTATTAATCAATGTTGGAGTTTTAGTAGTAGACTCCCAAGATTAGACATGAAATTAACTAATGAAATTAAATCTTTAATCGATAAATTTTGGCATGATAATACAAGAGTATCACTTAACATTAGAGATGTTTTAAAATTAAGGGTGGGTTCCAAAATTCGTGAACCTCATCCAAAGCATCTCTTAGATATGACTCAAATTGAATTATCTAAAAAAAATTTAGATGCTTCAATCTTACCATTGAATATTAACATAAGTCAAAGATCATTCGAAAAGTGTAAACCTTGCTATGTTAGAATTAATAAGCAACGAATCTCTTGTTGTTGTAAGACTCATGTACAATTTCATTATTATTATGATATATTTTGATATATACGATGCACTTTGCATGCTAACTAGATTATGCAGGACATTTGTGGCATTAATATGCCACCTGAAAGAATCAAAGATTTTATAGTAGGTTTGTTTTGTGATCCCTCTTTAAATGGAAACTCATTTTTTTTAAAAGCATGCATTTTTGGAGAATACGATAGATGTGGTAACTTTTCATTATTAGGAGAATGCATGCATGAAAGTAGTTTAGATGAATTTGGACAACAATTAGTGGATGTAATTTTTTTTAAAAATGTTGAGTATTCTTTAAAAGATGGAAAAACTGGAAAATGTGTTGAGCTAATTGTGGAAAAAGTTAGTGTGCATGCTTTTATTAATGAATTTAAAGATAAGTTTGTACCTAAATATGTTCAACACTCTAATTATGCTCATTGGCTTGATAATCAATTTTGTTTATGTAAAAACACATTCTCAATTGGAACTATATTGTCAGTTGTTGATTTTGCTGAAAATTATACTCTTGCGCCACAAGAAGAAATTCAATCATAGTATTATAATTCAATGCAAGTAGCTATATTTGTTCACATTGTTTATAGACATGCAGAAGATAATACAAAAGATAATAGAATAATTTTCAGAGAGTACCATTTTTATGTAAGTGATAATCGATTACATTCATCTGAGTTTGTACAATATTGTTTTGATATATTTTATAAAAATTTAAAAGAGAGAGGAATTCAAATGCTAAAACATATCATATGGTCAAATAATTGCACAGGTCAATTCAAAAATGCTAGAATGTTTTATTGGTTATGTAGAGTTCATAAGGAAAATAATATCCAAGACATATGGAGTTTTTTTGAAGCTGGTCATGGTAAGGGAGAACGCAATGGAGTAGGTGCATGTGTGAAAAGAGCTCTTGCTAGAGAGAAACTAAAATTTGAGGATGCTGCCAAATTTAGAGATGCACGTGCAATTGTAGATTGGTGCAATACCAAATTATATACAAGAAGAAGTGAGAGCTCAATAATTCGACGCTTCTTTTGGTTAGTTGAAGAAAATGATATTTTTTCTCGACAAGATTTTGAAACAATTAATGGATTTGGAAAATGGCATTCGTTTAAGAGTTCGAATGCAAACACATGGACAATATGGACAAGGGAGTTGGCATGCTTTTGTCAATTTTGTATTGTAGGTGATTGGGAGGCATGTGAAAATACAGAATGGGTTGAACAATGGTGAAAAAGAGCCTTAATGCCTACATCGACAAATGTTCATCATGTAACGATAATTGAAGATAATCAAGTGTTCACATCAGATGATTATGATCATGTTTCAGATCTTGTACAAGAAGGTACATTATTTATTGAGTTGAATTTTGTATGTATGCATGTTTATATGTGAATTAAATATAAGTCACCTTTTATTGAATTTTTTATTTATTTTTGTAGGACATGTGTATGCTGTTGTTGCACCTGAGGGGAATGAAGATGAGACAGATTACTGGTTGGCTAGATCTATTGAGAGAAAAAATAAGTTGGCATGTCCTAGAGTGGATGATGACAACTTTGAGTATCCAATTGGTTCAGTGGTTGTTGTTGACACCTGGCTTCGAAAATATTTGATGAGAAAGAATGGCTTGCCTGCATTTGAAGATTATGAAAGACACAAGAAGATTATACATTATTCACATTTGTTGGGTTGTTAATATGAAGGGTAGAAATGAAATTATGGGATTTTATTAAAATTTATTTAATCTCATTCATTATTTTCAAATAATACTAAAGATAAGAATGAAAAATTAATAGAAGACATTGAAAGGGACACATAGATATATGCTAGTGACCTAATTGCAATGTACAAAATATAAAAAAAGATGAGTTACCAAGCTCTATTCACCAAATTAATCCCCTTAAGAAATGTCAAATTCCCCCTTAAGACATCGATTTATGATTTAGGGTATAGGATGGCTTAAGGGGATCTATGTGTAGTAAGGTCCTAGGACAAAATGGTCCATGGCTTAAGGGAATAAAATTTGGTGGAGTTGCCTAAGGAAAACAAGTTTCATTTTAAGGTCCTCCAACAAAATGAATAGATGTATTAATCAAGTATGAAAAAAATTAATTAAATCCGAGGACATAAATTGATTTATCTAAATTTTCAAATTTCATGATAAGAGACACAAGATCTCTATAGTGGGACAAAGTAGTTAAGAAGAAATTAATAGAATACATTCAAAGGGACACATAGATATATGCTAGTGGTCACCTAATTGCAATGTACAAAATAAACAAAGATGAGCTTGAGCTCTATTCACCAAATTTTGAGAACTTCTTTGATCCCTTAAGAAATGTCATATTAGGACCCCTTAAGACATCGATTTACGATTTAGGGTGATAGGATGGCTTAAGGGGATCTATGTCTAATAAGGTGGACTAGGACAAAATGTTCCATGGCTTAAGGGAATAAAATTTGGTGAAGTTTCCTAAGGCAACCAAATTTCATTTTAAGGTCCTACAACAAAATGAATGCTAAATTAGGGTTTAGGGTTTAGATTTAGAGATTTGATGACATGAAAACATATAGAAGACACATGAATAAATTTTTACAAGTAAATGAGAAACCCTACCACCTAAACTTAGTGCTTTGAATAAAATATGTGACATTCTAGGAATAGCTTCAATATATCAACAATTAGGAATTTTAGATTTCAATTATAAGTAAGTTGTTGAGTTATTTTGAACCTATTTGGACCTCTAAGCACTCTTGGATGATTTAAAAAGGAAGAGGAGATCTAAAGTGATCTAGATCCAATTTTTTTTCTAATCATATATTTTTTAAAACTTTTCTATGGCATAGACTCTTCCTTTGAATATTTATATAAATTCTAGACGTGCATGGGTTTTCAAAAAAAGAGCCTAACTGCCACTAAGTGAGAATCAATTGATGAATTCAATAAATAAACAATCTTAGAAAATAAACCTTTGGTTATAGAATTGACTTGCATTTATGAATCATCTATCAAGTTTCTCAAAAAAGTAATTTGAATTTTCCAAATTGAAATGTTCATGCGCCAAGTTAGCTTTGATACACTAGTTTAGAGAAAGTACAACATTTAGTTTTCATAATCTAGAACAATGCCACTACACATGAGAGTTAAAATAGGAATTATATTACACACAACCTATAGATCTTATGAATAACATCCTATAAATTAAGGATTAAATATGATCATAATGCATCCTTACATAATTCACAAAGGATCTCATCCAAATAAGAGAAATGGGTAGAAATCATTCATGCTTCACATTTTAATATTTATTTGATTTAATAACATTTATGTGTCTAGCTCTATCCATATTGCACATAGTCTAGATTAACAAGTATGACTTGCATTTCTATGTTTTTTTAAGAGAATACATCATACACTATATAAGCTAACAACATTGATATAGAGTGATTACATGCTCATATCAACTAGCATCATGATATATGAACTTATTAAATCAAGCACATAGTTTCACATGAGGCACATTATTTTACTTCACTGGTACACTTTCTCAAGTTAAATTATACAATCATGAAGTTTTCTGAGATAAAATTAGCTATCAAATTTATATTAAATGTGAACATATTATAATTAAATCAATTTGTTGGTTAATATATAGATCTATGCATCGATTTTTTGTACCTCCTTTATTAGTCAATTATGAATTTCATTGGTAGTTGTGTGGATCACCAACGACATACCAAAGTGTACCTAACCTATGGACTATAATTTGTGATCCCTCCCTACATGTTATGTCATCAAATCTTACTACACATCCTTATTTTACCTCTTCTATTATATCACATGCCCCTAATATTGAACTTTTCATCACTTCCACCCTAAATAAACTAAGAACCATGAGTGAGAGTAAAAATCATACAAAGAAGGTTATGTCAAATATAAAATGTAATCTAAACCTCCTTGAGGAGCCCTAATTTAGGGTTTTAGGTTTACGTTTTAGGGTAAATAGCCCATTTTAGGTTTACATAAATTAGGGTAAATAGGGTTTTAGGTTTACGTTTTAGGGTTTAGGTCCAAGGATTAACCTGTGTAAATTAGTTTTTAGGGACCTATGTAAATTTTGTAACCTAGGGTTTCTAGGGTTTTGAAATTTCTAAGTTAAATGTGTCCAATTTAGGTTTAGTTTTTATGGTTTTCAATTTACAATTTAAATTTCTTTGTTTCGTTGACGTTTTTGGTTTTTTAAATGCAATTAAAAACTATAAAACATTGAACTAAAACACACTAAACAAACAAAAACTGAATACTAATTACAAAACAAACAAAAAAGATATAAAGCAAAAAAAAATGAAGAATTCAACCAACCTAGAGGTTGATGAGGTCGGATGTGTCGATGGGAGGAGGTGGCGGTCAAATTTTTGTTCAATGAAGGCCTTTCAAATGTGTACACAATCTCCTTTGTTCCTCTCTGACACAGATTAGAATGGTGAAAAATGAAATACAGTCGCGTATTTAAAAAAATAAATACTTTCGAGAAACGTGTATGCATTTTGAAATGCGTACGTGTTTTCGGTTTGCGTACTCGAATCTGAACGCGTATGAATTCGGATCTAGGCTCGGGTACTCGATCTATAACGCGTATGCATTTTTTGAAAATGCGTATGTGTTTCCTGCGAATTTTTTTTTTGCCCGAAATTTCCCCTCTTTGTGTACCCAACTTCTTGCTTTTACCCTAGTGCCACATTGTTCCATTTTGGGCATTTCTCCAACTTTTCATTCTATAAATAAGAGGCTCCATTCCTCATTTTAGCATCCACAACTTGAGTAAACTTACTATACTCAAATTGATAGCCATTTCCATCCATCTCATTAAGTTTTATAGCTAGGTTATGCAGATTTTATCTTGTAGCACTCATCAATCATCAACAAAGTGGATCACTCTTCATCACCAATCAAAAAAGCTTGCATAGGTGTTGGGAAAGGGCTAATTTCCACATCAAATTGGCACCAACTCCCACAAGAGATCAAGAGTTTGAATTGCATTTGAATAGGGTTTAGTATTTCTTGCTCATGTTTGTTTATGTTCTTCATTTTATCTCCTTTTCATTGCAATTTAAATGGATTTCTTGGGGAATCATGATACTAACTTGCATTGGATCTAATATAGTGTTTGTCTCTTGTGTTTGTGCAGGTTGGGAATCTTGGTCCATAGTTAGTATCCTCCTTTTCGATGACAACAAGGTTCATATCATTTTCCCCAAGACTAGCCATCTCATCAGCCTCAGTAACATCCCCCCTTTCCACATCCTCCTCTTCCATATTTTCATCCTCTTCAAAAATTTCCTCCTCACCTTCTTTTTCACTATATTCCTCATTTTCAATCCCCTCACTTTTCTCATCAACCATATGTAGCTTCTGTAGATGGTGAAATTTGCATTTTCTCAAAACAAACAACACACATTAGCATGGTTAGTTTAAAACAAAGCAAATAACAACATCCATATGAAATGATACATCAATGCTTTCAAATGCAAACAAATGAAAAAAGAAAGCTAAATAAGCACATGAAAAACATGAAGTAAATCATCTCATATTGGATTGGTGCTTCTATGGAAAGAAGCCCTTTCCCAATCCTTGCTTAAGCTCCATGATATGAAAATGATATATTGATGATCAAGATTATGAATGGGAAAAATTAGCTCTCAAAGAGAGTAACTTTGCATCAAGATGTAGATGATTTGTGGAGATTGTGCAGGATTTTCTTGAAGAATGGTGCCTCTATTTGTAGATTCTCAAATACTAAGAGTGCCAAACATGGAGGATGTGGGACTAAAGATTCAACCAATGAGATGAGGCCACTTGTCAACTTGTGAGTGGTTGAGGAGTGTGCAAGATTTGGGAAATGTACCCAAGAGGGGGAAATTTCAAATTCAAATTGTGAAATAAATGTTGAGTTTGACTTGTGCAAGGGGACATGTAAGAGCCATGTAAGAGCTCATAAATGCTTTGTTGGATGTACCTTTCAACTTGCTTTTGAATTAAAATTTGAGGGAAGATGCCATGTTGAGTGAAAATGCTAATTTAAATAAATCAATAAATTGATTTATTTGTGCAAGTGGGATTATCTAGAGGATGTGACATGCATTAGAATAGATTTAATCAGGATTAATTTAGCTTAATGGTGATTAGATGATTTTGACCTCTTTGACTTAGATATTTGATTTATTTAAATCAGAAAAGGATGGAAAATGACTTTTGAGATTTTAATTAAATGAAGTCCTAGTTTATTTAATTAAATGGATGATGCAAGATAAAGGTTGAATGATTTATGAGAGATGAAATGTTATTATTTGATTAAACCATTGGATTGACCTGTATGCATATTTTGCGTGTCTACATTTTTCCCCTCTTTGAAGCAATGTACTTTTTGTGTTGGTTCAAAGAATAAACTTACCGCAATCAAAATTCAAAAAATTTCTTATTTTTTGGATGCCCCAACAGAAAGAAGTACACTGGTACATTTCCCCCTCGAGAGATCGAGTGAAAAGATTCGATTTGAGGGTCGATCTCGCGATAAAGAGGTTCAAAATGGATGATTATGGATGATGATGCAAATGAGATGATTTTAAGATGCTTAGAATAACAAATCTATATTATCCTAAACAACTTTTAAAATGATGATATGCTGTGAAATGGATGAGATTGATGATGTGATATGCTATGATTATGCAATGGATGATTTATGCAGATGCTTTGACTAACAGATCTATATTATGATGATGATGCAAATGCAATGTATGTGAAATGATCGGTGTTTCCTATTATGTATGATGTGAATGATATGTGGTATGCTGATAGTTTTCTGGATGCAGGATGGATGCATGATGGATGCATTGGTGATGATGATGTTAGTGCGGAAATGAGATAATGACAAGAGGATCCCACAAGTCCATGATCTGACGAGACTTTATTAGAGATGATGATGAGAAATGATGATGATAGATGGATGATTTGCTTATCAAGGATTGGGATTTTAAAAGGGCTACTTACTTTATGTTTGATTACACACGTAGATACGATGCATCAAGGTATAAAGAACCAGGATGGCATTGTACCTAGTGCGATGGACTTTGACTCGACAAGCAGATAGGAGTATTCTTGTTCACACTTGACATCTGAAAACCTTGCTAGGACGTACCTAACAAAGCAAGTATTCACCAAGTTATTTTAGAACGTCCAACAAGCACAATAGAAAGATAATAATCGTTTTTATCTCTCTAAATCTTTCACTTGGATATCATCGAGAGGTCCTTGGAATGAGCGCAATAAGATAAATCAAAAGAAAAGACCAAGTACGCAAACAAGTCAATGTTCTTCATATCTCTAGCCAAAGGGATTTGTTTTGATAGGATAAGAATCCAAAGATGATATCCAAAATGATGCCCATTGTCAGAACGATATATCCTAGGACATGCATTGTAAAGGATGATGATGGTTTGATAAGTTGATTGATAGGCTATTGCTATAAGGTTGACTGACATATTTGAAAATGATCAAGAGTTTTATTTTGTTTTAACGGTTTGTTGCTTCGACTTAGATTTTACAATTGAATTTTGCTTTTGCCAATGATTGCCAAAGGATGAAGGTGACGATCAGTTTATTATGGATGATTGATTATTGCGGGTGAAAGCGAGATGAGGCGGATGGATTTTTTCAAATATTTGGATGTTTTTGATGTTTTGGAATGTTTTGAGGTTGTTTTTGGTATTTTTCAATATTTTTACAAATGTTTTGATTTTTGATTTTTTTGATGTTTTGGGGTTTTCTGAGATTTTATGAATGTTTATGGATTTTGTGTTTTTTGAATGTATTTGGATTCTGATGTTTTTTGAATGTTTTTGGATTTTGATGTGACTTTGGATGTTTTTGGATTTTGATGTCTCGGGGGTTGATCAAAGATGAGCCTTGCCTACGTTTAAGCTCGAGAGACGTGAGTTCAGATTCAATGTTTTTGATGTTTTCTAATTTTTTGAGTGTTTTTGGATTTTGATATGTTTTGATGTTTTTGGATTTTTTGATGTTTTGATGTTTTTGGATTTTTGCATGATTTTGACGATTTGGATATGGACATGTGTGATGATATCAGTTCTCTGTTTGGGATTTTGTTGAAGACCAAGCTAAGGTTGACTGATTGAATTGATGGATTGATGATGATGATATCATTGTTGAGGATACACAACAATGGAAGAATTGGATTGATCAGGATTGATTAGGATTGATGATGATAACATTGCTGAGGATGCACAACAATGCAAGGCTAGTGTTAAGCAACACAAGGATTGGGAAATATATCCCCAAGATGATGATGGATTGATGATGATAACATTGTTGAGGATGCACAACAATGCAAGGATAGTGTTAAGCAACACAAGGATATCTTGATGATTTCTTGATTATATTTGATTGATTATGATTGATGAAGCTTGGTTTGAAACAAAAGATGTTCAAATGATTTGATGTGATGTTTGAAGGGTGTGTTTGATGCAACTGATATTGATTGTTTGGATTGATGTTTGATGAAAGATGAAGACTGATAATGAATGTCTTCTCGTCAAAACATGCCATGGGCTAGTGATTCGGATTCTAGATCACAAATGCTTCAACCAATTTGGTTTCATGTTTTCCAATGTTCAAATCGCCACATAAGTTGGAGGATATAGATCAAGATTTATTCCCAAAGCAAGATGTAAATACCTGCCCCCAATGTCTAGCAATGTATGGAGTGTGATGGGTGGATGCTCAGATAGGTGTATGGATGGATGGATATGGCAAGTATGCAAAGGATGCCAAGGATTATCTTGCAATAAGATAAGGGGTTCAGATAACCAATGCTCATTTGGATAATGCCTCGTGGCTCAGATAATGCTAGGTAGGACAAGATCAATGAAAATGAACCATGTCAAGATGTTTTACCGTAAGCAAGTGTAAAGTGTGCCCCAAACTTTGTTAAGATCAAGATAATTTGGACTATGGATGTAGATGGATACAGATGGATTGGATAAATGGCTTATGGATGAATAAATTTATTATGGATAAGATGGATGGAATGCTTGATTTATTAAGGATGGGATGAGATGCTTTCACCTGAACTGGCGCATGTAGATGCTCGATTCCACACATGACGCCTATTTTCCAGGTTGTCATCATGGTCCTTTCCCAAAGTGCCGCCCATGCGATTTTCACTAGAGGACGGTTTTTCTCTTTACTATTTTCAATCCTTTTTCTAATTTTTTTTGGATTTTCATATTTTTTACTTTTTTAATATTTTCCAAAATATTTTAAGGTCATGTTGAATCACAAGGTGTTGCTAATGTAGATGCCCCTGTCATAATGTGCCATCGATATCCTGCTTAAAGAAGTTGCTTTGCTAAGATACATGCACTTGAATGCAACTTTTGAGATTTCCGATCTGCTTCATTGATACCGGGGTTAATTCTATCCCTGTGCGCACATCAGGATAGAGTGCCTTCAAAATCCTTATGATAAAGGGTCGTTGCCAATACATGGTCAATTTGAGAATTGGATATCATGCGTGGAGGCATGGATGGAGTGTGTTTAGGGATAAAAGATGGATTGGTTGACAATTTGGAACCTTTGACTCTCCAAACTAGGGAAGATGAGCAATGATGAGTGGATACAGAAGTGTGCATGGAATTAGGACCAGCTGCTTGATACACTTTGTACGTCGCTTGAAAAGATTGCTTTTGCTTTTGTGGACATCTTTGATGGATAATTTTCCCATTTTTATTTTTCCCCATAGTTTCTTTGACTGTTGGAGTTTGATAGGGATGATCTTCCTTTGTATTTTTTGGTATCCATTTGTATTTGATTTGTCCGATATGCTTCTTAGCTTCTTTTGCTTTGATAATGTTCTTTTTTCTTTGATTCAAATCTTTCTTTTGACGTTGGTCCCAATTCATGGATGGGATGATAGGTGGATGAAGATTCATGACATGGCTGGTTGTAGTATTGGCACTAGTTTCATCATAAGGACTCTTCGTGCTCCCTATGTTGACGTTTGCTTGAGACGAAGTTGCCTCTAGTATGGTAGAAGTAGTACCTTCATGCTTTGATTCTTCCTTTTCTGAGATGTCTTGTTCGATAAGTGTTCTCTGATAGATAGCCATTGTAGATGACGTTAGTTCACTTTGTTGCTCTGCTAACTCTGGAATATCTCATTTTATCTGACATATTTCCTTGAGTGGATAATACTGAATATCTTTATTCATGATGTCCCCAATCTGTATTTGGGATATATTTGATACTATTGTTGACAACTCTATTTGATTGTAGGAACAATAACCTACTCTTTTTTTGTAACAATGTCAAGAATAAAGGGATCATGTTCTGAATAACGATCATCTATGTTTCCATCCAAAGAAAGCATCTCATGGTTAGATGGAGGAGTATGGATATGATCATCTTGCATAGATAGAAGAGTATCCATTAGATTATTGTAGTATCTTGAAGATACCAATTCTTGATCTTGAATGATTTCAGAGTTGCTTTCAACATGCTTTGGATCAAGTTCTTGACATGGGTCAGTTTCAAAGGGTGGATTGCTTATAAAAGGTTCTTGGATGTCGTCATTAGAAATGGTAAGTGGTTCAATATCCTCAAGTGTCGAGTTCAGGGTTCCTTTAGTATATGTAACCATGAGGTCAAATGGTGTCAACATGTCTTGGAACAAACTATTGCTAGACCTTGGTGAAAGATGTTGATCATGCTTTGGGATAAGTTCTTGAGATATGTCCTCTAACTCATAAGGCGATGTAGAGACATTTTCAACAGGATCATAGGTCGACGGATCGTGCATTATGTCAATAGGATCAAATAATCCTAACACTCCTTGAAATAGATCACTAAAAAGTGGCTCTTGATGTATGGTGAGTTGATCATCGGATGGGGTGGAAATATCTTCAAGATGCTCATCGATGGAATGATTTTGATCATTGTTTTCAAAAATTGTGGCAAAGAGATTGTGAATGTCTTCAACCATAGGGTCAAGTGATGTTGACATTGCTTGAATTAGATCATTGTTGGGTATTGTTGGTGGATTTTGATTATGATTGAGAAGTGACTCTTGACATAGCTTGATTTGATCTTTGGATGGGATAGAAAAATCTCCAATGTGCTCTTTGATGGATAGATCTTGATCAATGCTTTCAACAATTGTGGTGGGGAGATTGTCAATGCTATCACCAGTGGTTGAATGTTCATCGGTATCCCCAATAATTATCATTTTTCGTGTTTGTGCTCGTGTTTGTTGGGAAGCTTGAGAGGCTTGTTGAGCTTGTCTTGCTTGTTGTGTGGCTAGATATTGTTGGATGGCCTTTTGGTAGGCCTGGTGAGCTTTTAGCACAATGTCATAGCGTCTTGCTGCATTTGGTTTTGGTGGTAGTGGTGGTGGATTCAAAATCATGTTGGATGTAGTGATGAGTGGTTGAGATATGCTTGGAGTGATCATGGTAGTGAGGGGTTGAGATATGATGGGTGTGATAGGGGTGGTTGGAATGATCAAGGTGATAGGAATGGTCGAAATGACCGAGGTGATAGGTCCTTGGGAGACCATATTTTGATTTGGGATCAACGTTATTGTTTGATTAGATACCATCCATTGGTGTGATGTCAATGGTATATTCAAAGGTTTTGATGTGATGACTTGATTGGTGTTAGGTGTATAGATTTGGATGGAACGATTGGTGCTAGGTAAAGGGGGAATCCCTACACCAAGGAATGATGTTGATATGGGTAATGGTGGTGGAGATGTCTCTTGGCACAATGACTCAACTATTTTGGTAAGTGTAGCAATTTGATCTCACCAAATTTGTTCTTGATTTCGATCTTGAATCCATTGATATAGTTGATTTGGATTTTGTTTAATCAGATTTGGAGTGTGTACTTGTATTTGATTTTGGACAATGTTCTGATTTGGGATGACACTCAAATTTGGCATGATAGGTTGAAATTGAACATTGTTGTGATTGGGAATCATATTACGTTGATTTAGGTCACTTTGATTTTGCATGGTGTCACTTTGCCTTGGGGTCGTTAACATCTTGTTTGGATTTTGAACAATATTCATATGATTTGTAACCATATTTATTCCAAAGTTTTCTGGATTCATGTTTCGAAAACTTGTACTTGGTACATTCTTGTTGTTCCTTTGAAGGCTCATGTATTGATTGTTTGGTTGGAAAACTTGTAGGTTTGGATTCAGGTCTACCACTGGGAAAGGTGTCACAAACATCGATTTGGGCATACTCACATTTGTTGTACTATTGAAATTCGTCAAAGGCAATGATCCCATGTATGGTTTGCATAGATGTGAGTGTTGATAATCAATCGGCGTTGTAAGGCTTTGATAGCTTAGTTGACTTGGACTACTCATGATGTATGGATCAAGTTTGTATTCCATGTTCTCCTTGTGTTTTGACCTTGCTGTAAAAGTGACCTCTGAGGTTCTTTAGGACTAATGACGAGATGAAGGATGAAAGGTGTAAATGATATGAGTGATGAACGTTTAGGGGCTTTGGATCAATGCTAGACTTAGGATTTGATTTTGATTATTTTTGATTGGATTTGGATAGTGAACTTGTAAACCCTAAGATGTAAGATGTTATCTTAGGATGAACTTGTTCAAAGGATTGCTAATTCAATTAAATGTATGAGAAAGGATGCATTCCCATACACCTAACTAAACGAGGTGATTTTGATTTTGATGATCTACCTAAGTCTGGAATGATGTTTTCAAAGCTCTAAAGTTGTTTGTGAGATGAAGATGATAAATGTTTGGGATGGATGAAGTGTTCGATTTGATCCTAAATGAATCTAGGAAGGACCTGTTTACTAGGTCAAGATAGTGAAGAACATGCATTTCTCTAAGAGTAATTCAAAATCAAAAGACCAATGTTTGCATAAGAACCATATGACCAAAAAATGACAAGCGCATGTGTGGGATCCAATTGATTTAATCTTTGCTTAATGGATTATTTTTACCACAAACACACTCTTGGTTAGGTTTTTCAACTGAATGTCCAATTTCCTAATTCCCTTTCATCCCACAAAGTGCATTATTGCGGAAATCGAGGAAATCAAGGCAAAGGTTGCCTAAAGTTGACTTTAGTAGAAGCAAATTGAGATGAAATCAAAATGTTTAGAAGCCTCTAAGGATACAAATCCCAAGGGCAAGCAATAACATGTGAATTTGTTCAAGGATATTTGCCTCTCCTAAAGGGTTTGCAATTTTGATGATTCGTTGAATGTTGGTTTCGATGTTTTTGATTAAAGCACTCTATTTTCAAACTGACTCACATGCAATATAACATCCTAGCTCAATTGGTACATTTTTCTTGGTGGGCTTGCCTCATGCCCTTCGTAGTAGAAGAGATGATTTTACATGCAACCAAGGACAAAATATAAAGGTATGTTAAGAATGAAGTCTTAACCTCTATATTTCAACCAAGATAGGACATGGCAATTAACTTCTTGGAATCTAAGTTCCAATGCACCACTTCGATAAACTCATTGGATGGACTGGTTGGCAACTACAAACAAGGTTCTTAATGACACAACATCGGGGACATGGCACCTTGCGAGTGTCCAGCAAGCCACTAAAGGATTTAATCAATCCTACTAGGGGCTCTTATACATTTTACGGTAGTACCCCATTCTGAAAGACACTGTACGGCTAAGGCCTACATACCATGATGACTTGATAGTTTAGTCTTATCCATTTATTTACCGGCCCGAATGAAAAACCGGTTGGAGTCGCCTTCGAGTTCTCCTTTTGGATGTGTCTCTTAGGCAGGCCCCTCTAAAGGTGACTCAAAGCAATAAAATGCATTTTGAGTGTTTCTCTTGCACCCTAGATCACACGAAGTGCAAGGGGAGAGGATACATACTCAAAATGCATCAAAGACAATATCACACAATTCAGACACTTGTTCGTTTTGTAGCTCAAAGCAAAGAATGAGTTCGTTTTAAAGCACCAAACTTGAGTGTGAGGTTGATTGTTCAGTTTTAGCCCAAAAGTAAAGTCTAGTCAGTTTCTAAGGTTCAATTTTAATCCAACTTTGAAAAGATCAAATCAGTGATTTAGTTGGTCTAAAACATAAAACAAAAGTGGGAAATTGGAAGCTCTAGTTTATCATAACGAGCATTAAAAAATGCCTTTTGTAAATTTAAAATCTGATGTTTAATTCTTCGACTCCAATGCTTGATTTCAATTTTATCTTTCACCTACAAACCCCATAAAGTAAAATATTAGAAATGAGATTTATGATGAATACATTAAACAAAATAATTGTATTCAATGCAAGAGTCTCTCGTTCTTGAAATCATGCATTGATAATCTCTTAAATGAATGTCAGTCCACAATAAAGCTTGATTGATGATCTTTATAGCATGCGTCAATCCACAATAAAACCTGCTTGTATACCACGTCCCCTCAAATCATAAAAGCCAAATCAGTCAATAGATATAAATCAAACATATGTCAAAGCTCGTGAATTAAAAAGACTATACGTTTGATGCTGCAACAAAGAAATAAATACCTTTGAGCAGTTGTAGTTTCTATTAAAGATCAAAATGCACAAATTTTTCAAAATTCAAAGATTTGCAAAAGAACTATACCACCATTAAAATCCTATATCAAGAAGATTAGGACAAATTTTGTTGAAAACAAGCTTTTAGTGTGAACATTAAATCAACAACCAGCCATAATATTCGTCAAGATGCAAATTATATAATAGCTTTGAGTAGTTGTGTTATACTGAAATCACATCAACAAACGTTAATTCACATCCAAGCATGAATTAATGAAGGGTAGGTATGGTGTGAATTTAATGCATTATTGTTGAAATCTGCCAAATTTAATGGTGGATATTAATCACAAATCAATTCCTCATGCAACAATAACTTTTAAAGATTGCAAGACTGCCTATGGCATATTAAATAATTTTTTAGTGCTTTATGCCACCTGATATGTGTCAAGTTTTCTGGCAAAAAGGGGTCGCACTGTCTTAAAGAAGGCATCAATATATATGTGCAAATCATAAATGAGCAGATTGCAGAAAAGATATGACAACCTGCCATGCACCGAACAAGCAAATACCAGTTGTAAAAGCGTAGAAAAACACGTGAACTGTGTGACAAAATGCTTCAAAGATGTGGTTTCATGGTCTGCAATGATTGCAAAGTAGATATAGAATGTACTCTATTTCAGACACATTTACTTTGATTGAGATTGATTTAGCCTGCAAAATAAAAAAGCCATAAATGAGCCACTCCAATCAAGTAAGATCCTCCTGCAAAACCATAAATGAGGTGAAATAAAATCTCAGACAAATAAAATGTCTACCCCGTAATAAACTAAACCACAGATAGGAGAATCACTAGCTAAGGGTACAAGCAACAAAAGGAAAAAAATAGTAAATTGCTGACAACCGATTAAATATAGTCACTTCATTCCAGCTGTTGCCCGCCACAACACTAAGTACGCCTTATTCAACAATTCTTTTTGACCCGTGTGTTCTGCTGGAAAGCTTAAGAAAATGCATGAACCTTTGGGTGGTAGCTAGGATGACCACAGTGCCATCATTGTATTGCTATATTAGACGTTAATGATACCTATCCCCTATATTCAATCCCTTTACGCAGTGTCTTCACTGCCTTCACGCTTTTGATGTTTCCTTGCTCTCCTCCTTCAAAGAATCTCCTCTCTCCAACCCAGTAGATTATTCATACCCTCATGTCCATAAAGCTTGAATACTTCCCTCAAAGGTACAAAGGATGCAACCACCGGGATAGACAGACATGCAAAACGCAAGAGCATAGACAAGGCACACGAACTGTTAAAAAAAATTAGCTTATGGAATACATTAATTGCAGGACCTGCACAGATGGGAGGTGTAAAGCTGAGTAAACACAAAAATGGTGGATCGTCAAGTCGCCTCTGCACTGATTTCTCAGTGAGTGATATAAAAACAAATATTGTGTTAGGGATTAGAAAAAAAAAGAAGAAGAAAAAGATATACAATAACGTTTATATCACGCAAAGCAATTTTTCCCTAACAATAGGTGCCTATTTATGCGTACAAGCTAGAGAAGGACTGTGTAAATAATTCCAAAGGTCAAAAGAGTAGAACAAGAAAACAAGAGCCATCTGTGGAGATTGTATTTCACCTATGGTGCAGGCCATCAAGTCTTGGTGACATTCGTGGAGATACGAAACATATCACGAAAACTAAAGTTATGAATCTTCTAGATTCAAGCACTGGATTTTCTAGTTCAAATCTGTATTATGTTGTGCAATAGGGAAAGATAGCTTCATGGGGTCCCATACTATACTGTCGTCCAGTAGTGGGCAGAGCCCACAGTTCTAACAATTGGCTTGGCAGAGCTTACTCCAATCAAGATTTTACACAACATTTGGATGGTGAAGGAAAGCCAAACCTTTTCTGCGGTGATTGACAATAAAAGTAATAAAGGTAATGCTACCCTTAAATAGCAATAGAAATATTGCAAACTCTTTGAGCAGTGGGCTGCAACGCTAGGGGAGAACATCGCTAGGGGAGGCTGAGTTGTGCTAGGCTTAGTAAGCCAATACTATCGGTCCTTTCTTCACCAGTTTTTGTAAGTCTAATGTTTTGTGTGAAGCTGAGCGTCCATTTTTTTTCAACCTTGAATATACGAGAATGATAGAGCTAGAGTTGAAATCGAAGCTCATTTGAAAGAGGACATACTATAGGAAGCTACATGTTATGGAAACAAAATTATTGTCTCAGATAAATTACCAGACGGTCAAATGATGGACAAAAGAGAACTAATCAGGGGAGGCTCTACATAGACTCCTTTACATGAACATTTAGATCTACAACATGGAGGTTACTTTGTTGACTACGGGCGAGTTCTCATCATAGATGAGTAACTGAATGATAGCTACTTACACTTTCGAGATTTCAAGAAGATTGAGTAGGAGGAGATTTTAGTGTTATGATAAGATGAAAGACTTGGAGAGCCAGGGCAAGGAGATTCTAGTAGCTTAGACAAAGCTTATGAACCATTTGGTGAAATACCTCTAGAAATGTGGTCTCACAAAAGTACCTGTAATGGCATTGCAATCTACTAAAATGAAGTCACGTGAAGTAAACAAGAGAGAAAATGACACCACTCTCAAACTCATCGATCTCTATTAAGCAAAGTGAAAGTCTTACAGTAATCAACATAGCAGTAGTAGATTCATGATAGGCAATATTGGCATATTTGTATTTCAGTAAAAACAATAGTTGAGTAAATACAATAGCCATTCCTTTAAGTTAAACAAAAACTAAAAGTCATCAATTCATTCCATTTGACTACAATTTCTACATTAGGTTATTTCAAAGATCTGAAAACAAAGAAAATGTCTATAAACCCTTTGAGAGATAAACAATGTTGAATATGATATTTTTCCCTCCTTCTAGCGCCAAATGTAGATGGTGAAATCTGCATTTGGTCAAGACAAACAACACACATTAGCATGGTTAGTTTAAATCAAAACAAATAACAACATCCATATGAAATGATACATCAATGCTTTCAAATGCAAACAAATGACAAAAGCAAGCTAAATAAGCACATGAAAAACATTAAGTAAATCATCTCATATTGGATTGGTGCTTCTATGGAAAGAAGCCCTTTCCTAATCCTTGCTTAAGCTCCATGATATGAAAATGATATATTGATGATCAAGATGATGAATGGGCAAAATTAGCTCTCAAAGAGAGTAACTTTGCATCAAGATGTAGATGATTTGTGGAGATTGTGGAGGATTTTCTTGAAGAATGATGCCTCTATTTCTAGATTCTCAAATGCTAAGAGTGCCAAACATGGAGGATGTGGGACTAAAGATTCAACCAATGAGATGAGGCCACTTGTCAACTTGTGAGTGGTTGAGAAGTGTGCAAGATTTGGGAAATGTGCCCAAGAGGGGGAAATTTAAAATTCAAATTGTGAAATAAATGTTGAGTTTGACTTGTGCAAGGGGACATGTAAGAGCCATGTAAGAGCTCATAAATGCTTTGTTGGATGTACCTTTCAACTTGCTTTTGAATTAAAATTTGAGGGAAGATGCCATGTTGAGTGAAAATGCTGATTTAAATAAATCAATAAATTGATTTATTTGTGCAAGTGGGATTATCTAGAGGATGTGACATGCATTAGATTAGATTTAATCAGGATTAATTTAGCTTAATGGTGATTAGATGATTTTGACCTCTTTGACTTAGATATTTGATTTTTTTAAATTAGAAAAGGATGGCAAATGACTTTTGA
This sequence comes from Sequoia sempervirens, assembly GCA_007258455.2. NCBI lineage: Eukaryota > Viridiplantae > Streptophyta > Pinopsida > Cupressales > Cupressaceae > Sequoia > Sequoia sempervirens. The sequence continues at coordinate 38,311 of VDFB02321468.1, read as the reverse complement.
GATTTTAATTAAAAGAAGTCCTGGTTTATTTAATTAAATGGATTCAATGCAAGATAAAGGTTGAATGATTTATGAGAGATGAAATGTTATTATTTGATTAAACCATTGGATTGACCTGTATGCATATTTTGAGTGTCTACAGCTTCAAACTCCTCAATTAATAAGTGCTCCTCTTGCTCGAAAGCACTAGATTTTCCTTTATTTTTATCCCCCTTATTAGTAGAAGAAGCTTTGGCAAGGAGAGCATACCTCCTCCCACATTTTTTAGTGACACACAACCCTTCTTCATTCTCAATCTTCTGGTCACCTTCAATATCCTCTGTAATAGTAATTATATTTTCATTTTGTGGTTTCTTTTGCACAAGATTCCTAGATTTAGAAGGTTCTAGCATAATAAGGGAATGCTTGTTATTCTTAGAAGTAGTCAAGTCAACATATCCAATTCCATGGAAGAATTTGCTAGATTAGGGTTAGGTATTTTGAATTTTAAGGTCACTTTTTTGTTTCTAGAAGTTTGGTTTTTAAAATGGGATGAAGGATTATCATCAATAGGCTTTATCCTTACAAAGGACTTCCTAGGGTTTTTTTCCAGAAGGATAGTTAATATTCTCCTGAGAATTAATAGTGTTCTCAATAGTATTCTTGGAAGGGGTGGCATTTCCTAACATAGGAGGGTTTCCATGTGGGTTATTGGAAAGTACAAATTTATACAAGGCCATTATGAGACCTTGGTGCAAAGGAGGTGAAGCACCCTTTCTATGTTATGTTGCATAGAAGATAACAAATAGAAAGGAACATTGACTTTCTCATTATGCCTTATATGATTAAGAATAGGAAAATGGTATGCATGCATAGTCATGTATATTCCCTCAAGCATAAAGTAATGCATAACATAGAGGCTTACCATTGTATATGGCCAAGGAAGGTCGAGGTAGACATAACCATTTTGAGGGTAAACCCACAAAAGTGGTTTACAATTCAAGAGAGGAAGGAAAACTCACAAAAGATGACCCCATGGCAAAAACATTGATTTTAGGGGTTCGTACGAACCTACTGGTTCAAGCGAACCCATTTAATTCTTTCCTGCCCAAAAAAGAAAAAAATGCATTATGGAAGGGTGGTTCGTTTGAACCCCCCTTATCCCCTATTCTCCCCCTTAGACACCCAAAAAGTCCATATTTTTGTGCTTCAAAGCTCGGGTTGAAGACAAAAATGGCGGAGACTTCACAAACCAACTAGAACTAGGTAGTCCTTGGAACGAGCTATTCGACGAATATAATTTTAATATGTTTTGGTTATATTATGTATTTGTTTTTTTAGTTTTATTAAACATGGGTTCTTCACCAAAAATCAAGCTCCTTGTTTTGCACATGTGGAAAAATAGTAGATTATCAAAACAAAAAATTGAAAAATATGAGTGCACCAGATATTGAAGTCCTTGATCTAACAAAAAAAATTGAATTTCGATACATACAAAAAAAGTTATGCATTATACTGTCGCGCTATGTCTGAATTGTAATTGGTTTGACATTGAAACTTGATTAAAGAAAAAATATTCAATAAAAAACTATCTAACCAAGTGGAAGCACTAGATATCGGAGTTACAAATCTAAATTCAAAAGAATTAGAATTTTATCCTTCATGGCAAAAAAAGTTATGCATTATATGGTGAGCGTCACTTTTTAAAAATAATGTTTTTTGAAAAAAACTAGTTTTCGAGGGAGATGGAAAAAGAAGTGCAAACTGATTCCAAAAAAATTGAAAAAAATATATTTAGAATCTACAGACAAAATGTCACAAAACTCTAGTTTGCATCATCTTCAAATTCCTCATGGTTTAGCCACTATAGGTGCCCGAAAGTGAAGATTTAGTTAAAAATATATATTTCAGTCTCCAGTTTGGCCTAAAATTGTAAACCACTATTGTGGGATCACCCTTGAAATATATTAAGTTCCTCTCCTTTAGCAAAGAACCTATCCATAAATCTTTGGTATTCCTCGTTACTCTTCTTGACTATCTTCATTCCCTCATTTTCTAGACCCATGGCCTCGGCAATCAATTGTGTGGTGACTTCAAACTTGATAACACCGATAGAAACTTGACCTCCCTTCCAAGAGTTAGTGAATTTAGAGGTCAAAGTATCATTATCTATCAAACTTACTATTACCTTGTAATATTTTGAAATAGATTTCTTGGATTTTCTCAAAAGGTGTTACAGAGTGAATTGAAGTGCATTATGCAACAAAATGGGAACATTAGATATGGAACTAACAACTCTATTGCAGTAGTTTAAGGGTTTTACATACACAATTGGTAGTAATTATTTTGGTCGGATATTATGTGTAATTTTTTTTAGAATACATGCCCCCCCTTGGCAATAAATTTCTTAAGTGAATTGTTCAAACTTTCAGGCCCACTGAATAGTAGCCTCTCTTAGTTATCTTATAAAAATCTACTTTTTGTAGTTCTAGAGCTAAGTTTGTTTCATGGTCCAACAACAACATACAAATTAGAGTGATAAACCCCCTTTCACATGACATAACACAAAACATTTTAGGAAATTATTCTAGGACATGTTGGTTGGATTCATGTCAGTATGATAGTAGCCATAACAATTTCCCTTTAGCCATTGTTGGCATTGCAACCATAAAAATTAGGGGATATAGGAGTGAGATGTTTATGATCTTTCATATGAAAATTAGGGCCAATTTTCCATTGTTTACATTGCAACCATAAAAATCAAGGGATATAGGATTGAGATGTTGTTTATGATCTTTCATATGAAAATTAGGGTCAATTTTCCTTTTGAAAGAATAATGCTATTAAGTGGAGTTCCAAAGTAACACAAGCTTGAGGAGTGAAGCAACAAGCCATCTTAACAGTATTTAAGATGTTTTCTTGTTGTGTATCTAATTGGGCTTGTTGTGATTGTATTCTCTATGTTTAAGGTTCCTTACTAGTTACCACAATCTTTGCATGCTATGTCTTGTTTAGTGTACATGATCTCCAATGAAAGAATGTAAATTGTCTAGTCTTACACATCTAGAGTTAGTTTTATTGTTTTTATATCTTGAAGTATGAACTTGATTTTTACAAGAGTTGAAAATATTTCTTTTCATTTGTTGTTACAGGATGAGAAAATACATGATTTTTTGGGTCACTTCTAGAAGAAATTTGAGGGAGGTGTTTCAGCTGAAAATCTTGGTTAGTATGAAAATTCATGAATTAAAAATATTATGATTATGTTGCAATTTATTTGGCTATTTGGTCTCATGTGGCAACATTTTTGTATTTAGTGTTGAGGATAAAAAAATTATAATCTACAATTTTTTTTGAAAATGGTATAACTAAAGGATTTCATTTTTGATAATTTTGTAAATGAAGCCGTAAAAGTTGATAATTATTTTAATAATGTTCTTTGACCACTTGTTGGTTGCAGAGCAGTAGAACGCGCATATAACGTGGAATTTCATTTCCTATTAATAGTTTTTATAAAGTATAAAACATGGTCTAGCTTCATATGTCCAAAATTACATGCTTTGAAAAATTAAGACCCAATTTAAAAGGGAAATGTTCATTTTCATTTTTCTTATTTGTCATTTGCAACCACCAGTCCTTTTCTTGATAGAGCAGAAAAGGTGCATTTATTTCCTCAATGCAAGAATATGTAGATTAATTCGACTTTCATTTAATGGATCATTTAAGTACCCTTTTCTTTCTATTTGCTCTTTGTTTACCCCTATCCGGAGTTCGATTGAAAGGAAAAACCTGCTTGTTTAGTTGTCATATGTCCTTGTCTTTTGTCCTGCATTTATTGAGGCCAATTGATTAGTCTTCTTGAAATTATTTTTGTAATATGAGGGGAAACATTCCACATTGGCTCTGAATTTGATGGTTTTGAATGCATTTTGATACTTGATAACTTTCTTGGATGCTTTTTGGGTGTTATAATCTTTCATAATTTCCTATTATGAGTTGGACATCAAATTTATCTTTTGGCATATGTGATTACCTTCTTAATATTATAAAGGGCACATTTTGTAATTTCTTTATTTTCATGTTTCTTTTCTTTCAAAATCTGTTACATTTATTTTAAATGTATAGGCTATTTTGGGTGGGGAATCCCATTAGATTCGTCTAATGTCTAATTTTTTGGTGCTGGTTTGTAGGTTCTCTGATGTCTATTTGGTGCACATTCACTTCAACCATGGACGATGGGAGTGAGGCCCTTGTACTATGCATGGTGGGGTGGGTATGGCAGGGATGGTCAAAGGGCATGGCACCCTTATCCACAGACCACGGTGTCCTGAATTTTCTCGGCATTCTTCCGGGCAGGATGAAATGGGAATTAATGAATGAAACAAACTTCATTAAATAGGTGATGTTGCAGCGTGTAGGAAAGGTCAAAGTAAAGAGGAGGACGTTCGTGCCATTCATGAGGCATGGCATCCCTATCTCTATCTCTGGATTCATCAAGTCACAAGGAAAAAAGAAGAAACACATGACCGCTTGAGGGGAGATAGGCAATGTTTTGAGAGGGAGAATAGAGAGGAAAATGTAGAGAGAGAAGGGAGAAGGACGACATCAAATCCAAGCATGAGATATTGATGAAGTCCATCAAAGAAAAGTTGAAGGGACAAGCTGAAGGTTATTTGCTTGGCATTCGAAATATCCAATAAGCTACAATATGGTATGGGATTCGAAATGGAGATGAGTGAATATTGACACAAAAGGAAAGAACGTGTGATTTACATGCTGGGGCGCGATTCTAACAGGCCCTAAGTGAGTCATTTTGGCCTTAGAAGACAAGACGAGTCAGCAAGAAGGAGATTCGTGGCCATTAGGAGGGTTGCCCATCATACCCAAGTCAAGACATGGTGTCTGGAAGCTAAAATGGGATGAGTCGAGGCAGGATGGGCATCGCAACAGCTTAGAAACATTAGCTATGGTTGCTATTGTGTCCTGATATGGCATAGAAAAATGACATGGAAAAATATATGGTGTGCAGAGGAAGATGGATGCACAATCTCAGGCAATTTGAGAGATGTTTTCATTAGAACATGAGTAATTTCCACTTGAGAGAGGTCACGCGGAGATGAAGAAATTGAGAGAGCTTCAGACCAAACTAGTGAGGTTGAGGAAATGCACATGGTTCGACTAGGAGAAGTTAGACTCCCTAAACAGGAAGGAGAGAAACCGATGTGACCACGGTGAAGCTTGGAATCCACCCAAGAGAGGCCAAATTGAGACGTATGCCTAGAGAGAACATTGATTCGCATCAGAAGGGGAACACTTGGACTGAGGAGGAGAGCCCAAACTAACCGTGCAAGAAATAGAGCCTGGCAATGAAGGAAAATCTCGAACAGAGTGCAGAGGAGTGTTGAGGCACGGCCCCAAAATCTTCTTGCCAAGGGAGTTGAGAGGCAGAAGAGGAGAGGAGGAGGGAGTCAATATAGAAGGTAGGTTATTGTTATGATTTTTTTAATTTAGATCTATTCTATTATGTACAATTTATATCTGGTGCAAATTCGTTGGGGACAAAATGGTGTCAAAAAATTACCATTTTGATTTTTTTTGGCAAATTGCAAGGTTTAATAATGTAAAAGAAATTGCACTATAGCAGAGCATGAAATATACAAATTGCTAATATTACTGGGCTAAAATATATATTTTTTACTCTACCTACTTCCAATGCCCATATTTACATAGTAACTAAATTGATTTAGTTACAAATTAGTTATTATATATTATAACCAACAATTAATCTTTAATAAAGTAAATATTGCTTAGTCTCCCAATAACAATATTATCATTTAATAGATGAATAATTATTTATCATTGTTATTTAAATCAACACATTAATAATAAGTTAATTTTATTATAATAGAATTAACTTAAATACCTACAAAAGATATATATATATATATATATATATTTAAATAATCTTAACACTATTCACATTGATATAATTCCAACATACTTAATGCTGATGGAGTGTAATTATGGTGAAAAAAATTTAGGCCAACCTTAAACTTTTATCCACCAACTTGGGTGATGTGCAGCACCTACAATTATTTTACTCATAGCAAAAATGTTTTTTTTTTTAATATCAATATTAAAATTGGATATAATTTTAAGATCTCTTTTTTTTTCAATAGTATAATTTGATATTACCTTCTATATTAATATTTGTTTTTTATTAATATCACATTTTACTTAAATTCTTATTATTGTGCTATAATATCAATAACTCCAAAATATCTATATCTTCACCTTACAATAATTTTATCCAATAGTACCAATATTACCTTTAAATTACAATTGAACTACAATCTCTCTTCTTGACAAGTGAAATTGCATAATGCTATTTTATCTATTTATTTATTTTATTCTACTTTCTAGAAGAAAGTTACGAATGTAAAACACGCTAAATCTCAATTTTAATTCCATACAATGAATAACATTACCTTGAGTAATTTTCTAAAATATTAATTCCTATATTATTATTCAAATATAGGTATGCAATGTTAATATTCGAGGAGAGGGCATACTAGATTATCATTTCAATAGTAATTTTAAATGGATCATCCTTATACTTGTTGGAATAGATAGCATTAAATTACTGATATATATATATTTGTTTTTCATAGCTCATAATTTATTATTATGGTGACAATTATTATTAGCTATTATCTCAAGTTATAATGGATTTATTTTAATTGTGATGATAATTGTTTATAAACATTTTTAATATTGTTGTATTTAAGTTTGTCTATTAATTTTGATTTTACAAATAATTGTTATAATATTTGAAAATAAAATAAGTTATATTAGATATAATTTAATTGATATCATGAAAATAATGTTTGAGTAAATAATTAAATAAGTTAGAAATATTCTTAGAAAGTTTTAAAGTAGAACAAAACAAATTAAATTAGAGTGAAATACATCTATACCTATAATTAAAATAGCTTTGTATTTAAGTTTTTTAACTAAATTTAATTATCATTGAAATTGTCATAATAGTAGAAGACAATATATTATATCATAGTCAAATATGAATACATGTTCAAAATTGGTTTTTTTTTAAGCATGCAAAGCAAGTAGTTCATGTTAGTGTTTATTTTCTGATTCTAACTTTAAAACCTTCTTTCTGTTTATTTTTTGTTTTCATTGGTGTTCATTTATCACCTATGTAGGGACCACACCATCATCTACTTTAGCTACAATGTATGGTGATGGCTCTTAGGGTTCTTATGAAAATATAAACAGTTGTTTTATATTAATTGTGCCATGCTTCGCTTATACTACATTTGTTACAAGTACACTAAATCTAAATAATTGTAATAGTATGTATACGTCCCTTTGCATGTATAGATATGTAAAATGCACTTCTTCGAACATTGCTAGCTTCATTGGTGTCACATTGATGTTATGTCCACTTGTTTTAGTACCTTTACTATGCACTTATTATTAATTTACCTTGACATTTCCAGACCCACAAATGGCAGACTCTTCCATAGGAGATAACGAAGTTGGCCCCCATGTATTAGAGATCAAAAAACAACAAACTCGAGAAAGAGATTGAGCTTACTATGCTCGCCATAGAGAAGAGATAACTGCTTGAAGGCGACAAAAAAAATTGCAAAAAATTCAAGCTAGCCCCCAACATACAGAATCCCAAAGGCTACAACATTGTAAGAGAAATTGAGATTACTATGTTCATCATAAAGAGGAGATAAATGCAGAAAAGCGCATTAGATATTTACAAAAACAAACATGGAATATCAACATATGCAAACACAACAATACACGAAACATGGAACATCATTCAACAACAATGCTAACTTCATGACATCAATGAAAATATTCCAACAAAGAATAGATGCACTTTCCACCCAAAAAACATGCACTATATGCAAGGAATATTATCCAGGCATGCTTCTCCATTCATCAAATACTAATGCTACTTGTAAAAGGTGTTTTGCTGAGAGAGGCATATGTCGGTTCTCTGCACTCAACAACATGGACCCAAGAGAACAACCTGTTGTGTTGAAAAGACTAACCCAAGTGGAGGAAATGCTCATTGCTAGAGTTAACCCAGTACTACAAGTAACCCACACTCTTGGAGGCCAGTATAAATATAGTGGTCACGCGATTAGCTTCCCACAAGATATAAAGAACATTTCAAAAGTTCTCCCACGAAGAATACAATACTTGGATGTACTCATAGTTCAAAGGTTGCATACATAAAGGTATTATTACGATTGCTATGTAAGTCAAAGTCATATCTAAGATGCATTGCAATACAAATTCAAATATGGCCCATACTATAATGATGTTGCAATAAGTTTTGACCAGTTAGTGCAACTTCCTGAAGCAAGAACAAACATATCGAACATGCTCCATACCATTGAAACTAGCGAATACATAGTGGTTCCAAATAATGAAATCAACTATGATGGAGATGATATTGAAAATACCACAATAAACACATCATCATTTATGGCTAGATTTCCAAATAGATGTCGTGAATTAGAAATTATTAAGAAAAGATTGGACCTTGATGACAACACAAACAACATTAACAATTGGCCTAAAATAAACTCATCCTCAATAAATGAATACAATACTGAGGGGTTGCTCGATATGGCATTTCCTACACTCTTTCCAAATGGAGTTGCACTAAAAATGCAACCACGAATTAAGGAAGTGCACGTGCATGAGTATGTGCTCCACTTGATGAGGTTTCATGACCAAAGATTTGGAAGGCATCCAAGGTTTCAATATTTCATGTTTAATCTTATGATGTGACATCGTAGCCAAGGCCTCGCATCAATTTTCATTAAAAAAAATGCAGAAGAAAACATACCAACCACTATTGAAAACCTCTGTGCACACTTGAAAAATCTCCCCGATACACAATTAGCTGTAGAGCTCATGCACTTTGGATCTTCAATGCGGGGCACAAGACCATATTGGAACAAGTTTCATTTTGAACTAACAAATATGATCAACCAAATAGGGTCTCCCACTCTATTCTTCACATTAAGTGCAGCAGACACAAAGTGGCTAGATCTACATCGTTTGCTCTCAAATGACATAGCAATGGAAATGCAAACAAAGAAACAACGCTTAGATAATGTAATAAATAACCCCCACACCACATCATTATACTTGCATCAATGATTCACAGTGTTCCGTGAGGAAGTCATTGAGAAACTCCTTGGTGCAAAAGACTACTGGTATAGATATGAATGGCAACATCGGGGCACTGCACATGTACATGGATTCCTTTGGCTCAAAAATGCACCAGACATGGATAAACTTGATTGGGAGAACAATGCAGCAGTTGAACAAGCAAGAAAATTTTTCAACAAGTATGTTAGTGCTTGGAATCCTCGCGATGCAACATGCAGAAACAACACATTTTATTGATCTCTGCTAGATGATCCATGCTTGCTAGACACAACTAGGATATTTTCTACAGACCCCTCTCATGACTATGAAGAGATAATCAACCATGTGCAAAGGCACACAAAATGTAGAGAGGGAATATGCTTATGCAAAAAGGGGAAAAAACTAGAGTGTCGATGCAAAGCTCCATGGAAAGAACATATTATATCTACCTTATCATGTGACAACAATGGGAAAAAACAATATGAAACTGCAAGGAATGATGATAGGATAAACATACACAATCCAGAAATGATTTCAATATGGAGAGCCAACATAGATTGCCAGCCAGTCATCTCACAAGCACTTGTACTGAAATACATTGCCAAATATGCATCAAAAGTAGAGAAAGCATCTAAGACTTGTATTGATATGTTAACAAGAATATCCACAACCCAAAAAATAGATGACCCGACCCTCACAGCATATCAAAAATTCATGTCAGAGATTGTGGTAGAGAGTTATATAGGAGCACAAGAAACATGCCATATGCTTCAGAAATTGTGACTTCTTGTATGTAATCAACCTTTTACATCTTTGAATGTTGGATGGAAAATGTTCTAGCGAATAACAAGAAGAACAGATGAAAGACACCTACAACCTACCTACCTTCATTCCTACATTAATCAACCTCTAGAATTAGAGACAATAATCCTACTTGAATCTACACGATCTTTCTCCTATTCTGCAGGTCGCAAGGGATGCAAGTGGAAAGAAAGAAAGGTAAAAGCGATTGTCAATGTTTCCCAAAGTTCTACAACATCCTAGAGGATGACTCAAACCAATTTGAAACATTCTACTGGAGCGAGTTACTATTGTACAAACATTTCCGTAGCTTAGAAATAGACATAGGAATTACTAAGGATACAATAATTGCAAACTGGAAGCAAATGAGTGCATCCAAATATGATGTATGGTATGTCACTCGCACCTCCCAATTGGAAGGAAGCACTGAGGATGAAGAAGTAGATAGCGAAATTGAGATGGACACAAGGGACACAATAGAAATGAATGAATGGGAATTATTTTCACAAATGGGGCCCTCAAACAACGTCATCCTAAATGAACTTGAGATGCTTGGTAGGCGTGAGTTTGATCACAACAACATATGGGATCAACTTGCAATGCCCCAAGATCTTCATGAAACTGCCACACAGTTCATAAACATGAACAAAACATGCAACCAGGAAGAGCATGTTCTAGGGAAGTATGATGTCCCAAACTATACATTATCATTGAAACAAGAACTAGCACTCAACCATATTATCAACCACAACAAACATCACGCAAATAAACCATTCCACATGATCATTGAAGGAACAACAGGTACAAGTAAATCCTACTTGATTGCTCGCATAAGAAAAGCAATTGACAGTAATACACTGCAACAAAGGAGCCAGCTACTCACATTAGTGCCTACAGGGGTTGCTGCATTTAATATACATGCATCAACTATACATTCAACGCTCTAGATTCCTATCAAAGAAATGCACCCATTGAAGGGCCAAGCATTAGGGTATGTGCAAGATCATCATGGAAAAAATAGGCCCTTAAGTGGCAAAAAATTCAAAAAAATCAGAGTTGGGAAATTTGACGTAAAAATTTGAATAAATTATATATATATATTATTTCAAAAATATGTAAGAATAGAACTTGTAGAAAATTGAATGTAGTTTCTAAACTACTAGGTTTATTAAAAAAAATTTATCGGTGAAAATTTGAAATTTCAATGCACGGTGAGTACTTAAATTTTAAGGAAAAAATAAGTAGGTGTCTATCTAACCACCCTAACCACAATAAAATGATAATTTTTTATTAAACTATATATATATATAAGTAAAGGGGGCCTAGCTCGGGTTGGCTAAGTAATTCCGTTCGGCTCTGTACAGTCCACGAGTTCTAGTCTCCCCAATCATTGAATGCAGACGTGTGGCCTTATGCGCATGATCCACGTTAAAAAAGTTTACGAGTACTACTTGATTTATTATGCTCGTCTACGATCCTAAAATATATATATATAAAAGTAAAAGGACTCATGTGCGATGTGATGCATATTTTTTTGTAATTTTTCCAAGTAAATAATTAATTATGAATTTTTATTACAAATTTTTAAAAATATAAAAACTTCATATGTCGATCCTGTAGCTTGGTCAAAATTCATGAAATTATTATTATTTTTAATCATATAGTATGCAAAGCATAGAATGTGACACATGTTTTGGATTCAAAAATGTGATACTATTTGAAAGATATAGATGTTTTAATCAACCTATCAATCCAAGACTTTAGTAATAATTCAAATAGAAAATGAATGATAATTAAATTTATTGAATTCAAAGTAAAGAATAATTTATATCAAGGTGCAAAGTTGAGATTCTCCTTTAAAAACCATTTTTGTTTCATCAATTTTGGGAAAAAAAAAAGTCGTCAGCCACATAGCCTATACATACCCATCATATTGCCACGTTTTGTCCCAGCATGATCCTACACATACCTTGGAAAGACCTTGGAAGTATGATAAGAAAGATATACATGATGGGAGAAATAATACTTATACCATAACATCCAATGGCAAGAGAATCACCTTGAAACCTCTAGAGGATGAACCGGAAAGTGAAGTATGTGGAACAACTAGAATCAATTTGGTAGATGGAAGGAAATTTTTGGATGGATTGAAGCATGAGAACATGTGTTTTTCTTTGATTCCAAGGAAGTGAGGAGACTTAGATGTAGGAATAATCACAAGAGAAGAAGAATCACCGAAGAAGGAAGTCACTGAACTAATAACAAAGTACCAAAATCTTGTATCAAAGAATGTTCCAGAAGGATTACCACCAATCCAAAGTATCGGCGATCATATATATCTTATTCGAGGAGCTAGTTTTCCGAACAAAGCTACACATTGAATGAGGGTATGTGCAGGATCATGATGGGCCAAAAAGGGGCAATATGATGGGTATTTGTAGGGTATATGGCAGACGACTTTTTTTTAACCCAAAATTGATGAAACGAAAAGGGTTTTCAAAGGAGATTCTTAGCTTTATACCAATATAAATTATGATTTACTTTGAATTTAATAAATATTTATTATTCATTTTCTATTTGAATTACGACTAAAGTTCTGATTGATAGCCTAATTGAAAAACATATATAGCTTTCAAAAGGTATCACATTTTTTCAATCCAAAACATGCATCACATTCTATGCTTCGTATACTATAATATTGAAAAAAAAGAATTGAATTTCATCAAGTTTTGACCAAGTTAAGGTGGTCAGACATACAATTTTTTTATATTTTTTAAGAGTTTCAATAAAAAATTCATAATTAATTATTTACTTGGAAAAAAATTACAAAAAATATGCATCACATTGGGACATGAGTCCTCTACTTATATATAAAATCTTATAAAAAGTGTTATCATTTTATTATGGTTAGGGTGGTTAGACAAGACACCTACTTTTTATTTTTTCCCTCAAATTTAAGTACTATTGCATTGAAATTTCAAATTTTCACCAAATATATTTTTTTAATAAAAAAATAGACCTAGTAGTTTAGAAACTACATTCAATTTGCTAAAAATTCTATTCTTACATATTTTTGAAATAATATAGATAACTTATTCAAATTTTTACATCAAGTTTCCTAACTCTAATTTTTTTGAATTTTTTGCTACTTAAGGGCCTATTTTTTCCATGATGATCTTGCAGATACCCATGACACTAGCAGAGAAAGAAAAGTTAAACAGACAAATACAGGAACTGTTAAAGAAAGGATTGATCAGAGAGAGTATGAGCCCATGTGTGGTACCAGTTGTACTTGCACCTAAGAAAGATGGAGAATGGATGATGTGTATATATTCAAGATCTATCAATAAGATCATAGTGAAGTATAGATTCCCATTGCCTAGGATGAATGACATCATGGAAAGTCTAAGTGGAGCAAAGTATTTCACCAAGATAGATCTAAAGAGTGGATACCATCAGATCAGGATTAGGGAAGGAGATGAATGGAAGAATTCTTTCAAAATAAATGAGGGACTGCATTATTGGTTGGTCATTCCATTTTGACTAACTAATACACCAAGTACATTTATGAGGTTGATGAATGAAGTCTTGAAGGGATTCTTTGGTAATTTTTTCATTGTTTATCTATATGGTATTTTTATTTTCAATAAGACTAAGGAGGAACATTTGGAGCATATCAGACAAGTATTTCAGAGGTTAGAAGAAGAGAAGTTGTTGATAAACATCAAGAAGTGTAGTTTCATGAAGGAAGAACTAGTGTATTTGGGATTTTTGATATGTGCGGAAGGATTGAAGATGGACCTTGAGAAGGTTAGAGCAATAGTTGAATGGCGTACACCTATTAATGTTGGAGAAGTAAGGTCATTTCATGGACTAGAAAATTTTTACTGGAAGTTCATCATAAATTTTAATGGTATTTGCACACTTATGATAGAGACAATGAGAGGAGAGAGGAAGGAATTCAAGTGGACATCTGGAGCACAAAGGAGTTTTGAGTTTTTGAATCAAAAGGTGACAAAACAACCTATGTTGGCATTACCGAACTTTGATAAGGTATTCCAAGTTGATTGTGCAATAGGAGCTATGTTAAGTCAGGAAGGGAGACCAATAGCTTACTTCAATGAGAAATTGAATGAACCTAGGAGAAGATATTCAGTTTATGATCAGGAGTTATATGCAATTGTTTAGGCCTTGAAGAAGTGGAGACATTACTTGTTACCTAAGGAGTTTGTGTTGTATAAAAATCATCAAGCTTTGCAATATTTGAATAGTCAGGTGAAGTTGAACCAGAGACACATGAGATGGGTAGAATTATTGTATAGGTACACATTTGTGTTGAAGCACTAGAGTGGGGAGTCAAACAAGGTTGTAGATGCATTGATTAGGAGAAGAAGTTTGTAGAGAAAGATGAGAATTGAAGTATTGGGTTTTGAAGAACTAAAGCATATGTATGAGGGTGACATTGATTTTGTGGAGGCATGGAAGGCTTGCAAAGAACTGGTGGAAATAGATAGAAGCATATGGTTGGAATACTTCATTTAGGAAGGTGTGTTATTCAAGAACAATCAGTTATGTATCCCTAGAAGTTCAATGAGAGATAATTTGATCAAGGAAAAGCATTGCAGAGGATTAGTAGGACATTTTGGAATTAATAAGATTGTAGCATTGGTGAGTGAACTATTTTTGTCCACTGTTGTATAAGGATGTTAGGAAATATGTTTAGAGTTGCAAGATTTTTCAAGTTGCAAAGGGAAAAAGTCAAAACATTGGGAAGTATACGGGTATGTGCAGGATCATCATGGAAAAAATAGGCCCTTAAGTAGCAAAATTTTTAGAAAAATTAGAGTTAGAAAACTTGACGTAAAACATTGAATAAGTTATCTATATTATTTCATAAATATGTAAGAATATAATTTGTAGCAAATTTAATTTAGTTTCTAAACTACTAGGTTTATTTTTTTTAGAACAAAATCTATTAGGTGAAAATTTGAAATTTCAATGTAATAGGACTTAAATTTCAGGGAAAAAATAAGAAGTAGGTGTCTGTCTAACCACCCTAACCACAATAAAATTATAATATTTTTTTATAATATTTTAGATATAAGTAGAGGACTCATGTCACAATGTGATGCATATTTTTTTGTAATTTTTTTCCAAGTAAATAATTAATTATGATTTTTTTATTACAACTTTTAAAAAATATAAAACTTGTATGTCTAACCACCTTAACTTGGTCAAAACTTCATGAAATTCAATTTTATTTTTTAATATTATAGTATACAAAGCATAGAATGTGACACATGTTTCAAATTCAAAAATGTGATCTGTTTGAAAGCTATAGATGTTTTTCAATCAGCTTCAATCGGACTTTAGAAGTAATTCAAATAGAAAATAAATAATAATAATTTATTAAATTCAAATTAAAACATAATTTATATTGGTGGAAACCTGAGAATATCCTTTAAAACCCTTTTCATTTCATTAATTTTGGGTAAAAAAAAGTTGTCAGCCACATACCCTACAAATACCCATCATATTGCCACTTTTTGGCCCATCATGATCCTGCACATACCCATTAACAACATTTCAGGAAGAGATGAAACACATAAGATATTTGTTGATTGATGAGATGAGCTTCATAGGGCCAAAATTACTATTGAAAATAAATGCGAGGCTATGTGAGGCCTTCCCGCACCGACAACATCTATACTTCGGTGGGGTGTCGATGATACTGATTGGTGACCTTGTGCAACTACCACCTATGATGGAAAAACCTATTTACACATCACACTCAAATGCAAAAACACAGTGGGACCAATTCACGACTGTTGTCACCTTAGAAACAATATTCCATCAACAAGGCGAGACTCCATCACAAAGAAAATTTCATCAAATGTTGCAAAACATACGAAAGGCAGAAGCAACAGAAGAGGATTGCCACCTTCTAATGACATGCACAAACAAGTAGCTCACCTCCAGTGAAAAAGAACAATTTTAAAATTCAATGCACTTGTTTGCTACCAATGATTTAGTTAGACTACACAATAGAAGAATGTTAAAATTGTTGAACCGTCCAATTGCAATAAGTACCGCAACAAGCACCAGGACTAGAGCAGACAATGCAACTATTGATGAACAACTTGAAAAACAAGTATTTCTTTGTAGAGGGCAACACATCATGCTCACAACCAACATATGGACACAAGTAGGACTTGTAAATGGAGCTCTAGGTGAAGTTGTTGAGATTGTTTATAGCCCTGGTTCCAAACGGCCAGACGTTCCACTGTACTTTGTTGCAAGGATCGATAATTATAGTGGGCCACCATGGAATGAAGCTGACCCCAAAAGTGTACCGATAATACATGTATCATTGGGAAGTCAAAGGAAAATTCCACTCACAATGGCATGGGCTATAACCATACACAAATCCCAAGGCCTGACACTACAAAAAGCAATGATCGACATTGGGAAAATAGAAAGGCAAGGACTAACATTTACAACTATATCCAGAGTGAAATCATTGAACGACTTTGTATTCAACCAATGTTCTCCTTTGAGAGATACTCCAAAATGCAGAACAATCCATCCACAATTATGAGGAAAGAAGAGGAAGCTCGATTACAACAACTGTCTCTAAGAAGTGAAGGTACACAACTCTTATCCCTTTCTCCCTCACATCTCTCCCAGTTATTGGAAGATCATCAATTCCACTTTTACAAATTTCTCTTTTGCAGATATCTGCTACAAACCATGAAAAAATCAAACATAAAGCATACATATCAATCAAAGGCATCGATATCATCAACGGCTTCAACATATTCAACTTCTTATGGTAATTTTGTTCATACATTGGCAAAAATATTTTCTAATAATAGTAGTTCTATAAATTGAATATGTAGAAACCATTATACAAGTAAAAAAAAAATCACCACATCTAACCATTCCATTGTTTTTGTTCTATAGGGCTTGAAGACAAATGGCATATACCATAGAATCTCATCATCAACCACCAACAATTGTATTATACATAACCAATCTCTTGAGTTTGTGATTTTGATGTGTCATAAAATAGTTTTTGTATTATAAAAATATTTCCTCGCAACATACACTTTCTGATTATGTTACATTCGGTCACAAGGTATACCATTAACCAACAACAATTTAACTTGGTCCAATCGACCTTCTAAGTTATAGGTCTTCTTTCATTGTACAAAATATATTATGTTGTAAAACCATTTTGCAAAACATACCAAGTTAAATTAAGTTCCATTTGTTCATATTCAAATCTTCTCGCATCCCATCGCCAATTGAATTTTCCTATAAATTGTTAGTCTTACAAAAAGAAATTTACATTTTCTTGCAATTCCCCTCCCACCCTTCAATATATTGTTAGAGTATATTGTGCTATCAGAGTAACCATTGCACCTCGTTGGGGTGCAATCGCTAGTAAATTAAATTCAATGAACTTGCTAACATTTACTTGAGTATCGATGCCAAAAGACTCATTCAAAATTCTAGCTGCCATCACCATCCCTGCAGCTGTAGACATATCTTGGGCACCATCCTCCTGAGTGTCTGTGGGGTCATATGTACAAGTTGACCCAAAAACCTGACCAGAATGTGGTGGAAGCCTACCCCTTGAAGACTCCCTTGGATGGTGGTGTAATACAAAACTGGCATGCTAGGTGATACTCTGGGTGAAAGAGCTTATAGAATACAAAGTGTCCATCTCAAAACTCTCCTTTGTGACAAAAGGGATAACAATGTGCTTACAAGCCAACCTAGCAAGAGCTCATCTCCCTTGCCACTGAGGATCTTGTTGTGCACCAGGTCTATCTTGTGCCGAACCTCCACCTCTCCCCTAAAATTCCCTCATCTCAAAATAGTTGGGTATTTTGTTCAAGATGAACTCACAGTAGAGTTTCCTCAAGAAATATTAGGAGACTTTACAATTGTTGCATGGTGGATAGTCAAAAAATATGTACCACCTATCCCAAAAATTGTTCCTAATCCCTTGGTGGTGGAACCAATGGATAGGAAACCTCTTGGCATTAAGGTTAAGATTTTGATTTGTGCATGGTTTAGTGAATAGTGAGCACAAATCATATTTTGTAATTTTTTCATCTTTTACTTCTTTATATGATAATTTATCTGCATAAAATAATCCTCCATGCTTGCCTCCTATCTTCCCAACCACTTAATTGTTTTTGAAAGAGGAAAAAATGGGTTTTATAGGGACCCAAAACCATAAAGTTTACAAACAAAAGATAAGATCATTAGAGATAACAAAAGCAGAAAGGATGTAAAAAAACAAGACAAGTCCACAGCCACCAAAAAGGCCAGTGAAGGCCACAAAACCAAAAAACAAGACAAAACACCAGCAACAACTAAATTTGGGCCCTTAATAATTTTGCAGTCTCAGCTTCCAAATCGTTCATATCCTGAACCCCCCTCTTTAAAATATGAACCATTTGGGTAGTAGGAAGCGCTTTCCTTTTAAGGTTGGCATGGGTCCTTTTTGAAATACTTTGGTCCTCGTTCTTGCTTTTATCCTTGTTCTTTTCTAGGTCAATGACCAACGAGCCTTGTTGCGTCTTTTCCAAATTTTTAGACATAACATTAATGATGATGGCATTGTGCCTAGCCATTTTATGATTTTGTTCCACAACAGTTTTCATGTTATTTTTTATTTTTACCATTTTAGCTTCTAGAGTCTTGTACTTATCCTCGATGTCATATTCTCCCATTCCAATACTATTCCTTTTATGTTTTCTTTCTTCATTGCTGAGAGAATCCAACTTTAGTTCCAGTTCCTTTGAATTTCTATACAGAGCCCTATTTCTTTGATTAAGATTATTAATTTCTTGATAGGTCCATTTCGAAACCCTGAAAATGCCACCAATGCCATTTCTTGTAGAGGCAAGAATATCACCAGACTGAACTCAGTATAAGATGAGGTTAACATCATCCGGGTTGGGGGAGCTAGGAAATATGGTACCATCAGCTCTACAAGAGGAAGGAGGGGAGGGTACAAAATTTATGCTAACTTTAGGGTTCTCAACTTTTTCCTCCAAAGAGTCTGCAGAGTACGAGACCAACTTGTTGGTAGGGGAGCCCTTGAGAGTGGGATTCTTTAAGGGGATAGGGTAGTCGGAGTAGGTCTCAAGGTTAACTTTAGCAAGCTTGGGTTTTCTCGGTTGGTTTTTCTTACCAAACATCTCATAGGACGAGTGGGTTTCTACAATTCTCTCCTGGTAAGGCTGATTCTTCAAATCCCCATTGTCTGTGTCATAGTCCTTAGATGTCATGGATGCAACAGGTTTGGATAAAGCCGACATGATTTGATAGTGTTCATATATTATCCTAATAAGACCAGGATGAAGAATAGGGTATCTCTTAGGATTTTTCTTATGGTCCTCAATGCTATTATTCAACAAAAAAAAAGATAGTGAGGCAAAGAAATCTGTACCTTATGGCGGAAGTAGTTAAGAATGGAAAAATGATGACCATAAACTCTGGTGAATCTTCCGTCCAGGGTGATATACTCCATAATAACACAAAGTACCTTTCTCCACAGTGCCTTGATGGTGCAATTTTGAAATAGTTGTTGGAAATTTTAACCAATTTCAATTTCTCCTTATGCTTCTTAGCGAATTTGATTACCGCCTCATCAAAAAACCTTCTGTTGCGATAAAAATTCACACCCTTAATGGACATACCAATCACCTCCCCTATAAATTTCTCATCCAGTTTCACCTTTCTCCCAAAGAGGATTATTTCACCATTGTTCTAGTTCTTCTCAAAATAGTCTGTGGCCATAGTGTCAGGCCCATGAAGTTTTTCTAGAAATGGAACCAGCCCACCTCTTACAATTTTCTTCTAGACCTTATCATTCCTCATGTGCACTTCATAGCTCTTCATCTCAACTCTTTCACTATCCCCCCATTTTCATTTGCATCTTACTGCAATCTCTACCAGTGTCAAGCACCTGTTGCAAATTTACGCAGCCTTTCCAATGAACCCACAAAGCGTGTTTCTTTTTCTTCCTAGCTAAGTAATATGATGCGGCCCCATCAAATCTCTTGATTTTGATGTACTTTTCCCCTTTCCCTTTAATCATTAAATGTATTTGCTTCTTTCCCATATGTAACATCATAATCTAGTAAGGCCCTGACTTCAGTTCTCAAGTCCCTATAATTTTTCCACGTGTTCAATCCTTGCTTCCTTACACCTTCATTCGCAACGTAATCTACCACATTGTTAGCTTCCATGTAGATGTGTGATACTTTAAGTTTATCGAACTTGTCTAGAATAGAATTTGCTTCATCAATCCAATTATTTATCGACCAAGAGGGGGGGTCCTTCCTAAGAGACAATCAATGATATTTTTAGAATCCCCTTCAAGCCATAAACTTTTTATATTCAAATTATGAGCTAACTTTAAAACTTGATAAGCTCCTATAGCCTCCACCACATGGTTGGTTTGATGACCTAGGGAGATTGCCAAAACCACCATAAAATTACCATTTGAGTCCCTTAACACACCTCCACTATTGACCATACCCAGATTTCCCTTCATGGTGCCATCAAAGTTGGCCTTAGACTAGCCATTTGGAGGAAAGGTCCAACAGACACCCCCTCTACTTTTCTTGGCTGGCTTGGATGGAAAAGAAACATCCACTTTAATATTCCAATCCTTTGCTATCATTAGATCATAGGGAGTACACACCACTGCTTCAAGGTTAAGAGCTTTTTGGGGAATCACATTGATTTTTTCCTTTATAAGCCTAATTTTTTTTCAAAGACATTATTCTCTGACATCTGCTTATCCCTGAAAAGTTTGTTATTACATTCTTTCCACACTCCCTAGACAAAAAAAGGGAATATAAATTCCCATAACCTTCGAATGAAGGGATTTTGAGAAGGAGCTTTCCATTGTAAAAAAAAAATTCAATGGACTGGGGAAACACCCAAGAGATATTCCAGAGGGCTAATAATTTTCCCCAAATTATGGAAACAACGGGCAGTGGAGAAAGAAGTGGTTAGCAAAGTCTACCTCACACTTGCAAAGGTAACATCTATTGGGGATTTAAAATCCCCGTTTACAAAGATTGTCCATCGTAAGCACCTTATTCTGAAGCATAATCCAAAAGAAAATATTGACTTTAGGAGTCAAGTGTTTTATCCATGCTTTTGACCAGAAGGGAGGGGGAGCTTGAGAAAGGGATAGCAAAGAGACAGCCGAAGAGATAGAGTAGTTACCCAAAGGGTTGTCCATCCAAACAAGAATATCATCCTGCTAAGTCTGTCCCAACCTGACATCCTTTAAGGAAGATTGAAGCTGAGCCAACTCTTGACTAATCACACATAAGTTCACCCAGTCACCTTCATACCAATAATCTTTGACAAGCTCCCCGAAAGTAGCTTTACATAACTCAACCCATCTATTGAATCTTTCAATTTTGATGAGGGGTTCCTTAAAAAGCTATCTATCCTCCCAAAATTTGGCTTGATTGCCACTTCTAATGTGCCATCCTATCCTTGATTCCAAAATTTTTCTACCAACAATCATATCATTCCAGCAAGCTGAGCCACGAGGAAGGATAGGAGAATCCAACAATGCTTTGAGGGGCATACGGTTGGCCATATATTTACTTCTTAAAATGTATTTCCATTCTCCACTAGACGAGAAGGATCTCCATAATTGTTTTACTAGAAGAGTCTTATTCATAATTTTGATTTTTCAAAGACCTAAACCCCCAGAGGTTTTCGGTCTGCAAACCAAATCCCACCCTATAAGAGGTATTCTCTTTCTTTCCTCCACTCCAGAACAAAGGAATATTTTTTGGATCTTTTCAATGGCCTCATCATATTTAGCAGGAATTTTGAAAAGGCTTAAAGCATAAACTAGGAGGTTCTGAAGAGAAGCTTTAAGAAGTTGAATTTTTCCAGCTTGGCTCAAAAGAGCTCCTTTCCATCTAGCCAACTTCTTTATGAACCTGTCAACCAACGAAAACCAAAAGGAATTTGGAGGTTTAATGCATAAAAAAAGTCCAAGATAAGAAGAAGGTAAGGATTCCACTCTGCAACCTTGAGGATTCTTGCAATCTTGACCTGTCTATGCTCAGGGGTATTGAAGAAAAAAAGGGAACTCTTCTGTCTATTGACTATCTTCCTAGTCGCCTTCTCATACACATCCAAAGTTTTTTTCAAAGTCTTAGCCTCATTCACTGTAGATCTTCCCATCAGCATAATGTCATCAAAAAATTGTTGGTGAGAACAAATCAAATTAATGGAAGAAGGACTAAGACCAATAAGCGACCTTTGTTCAATCAATCTCTTAAGATTCCTTCCCAGGCTTTCAGCCATTATTGTGAATAGAATAGGTGAGATAGGGTCACCCTGTCTTAAACCTCTTGAATTTTGAAAGAATCTGGAAGGAGATCCATTCACAATAATAGATGTGGAAACCATAGTAACCAATTGATTCACCAACTGAATGACTCTGCTTCTAAAACCAAACCCCCTTAGAATTTTAAATAAAAAATCCCAATCAACACACTCATTGGCTTTAGATATATCCAACTTAAGAAGAAACCCTTCTGTTTTAGATTCCACAAGTGAATGGATATTCTCATGGACTGTGACTATAGAATCTAAGATTTTCCTTCTAGGTACAAAACCATTCTGCTAAGGGGAAATCAATGAAGGAAGGATAGAAAGGATCCTTGAAGTCAAAACCTTAGAAATTATTTTATAGAAAGAGTTGCAAAGACTTATGGGTTTGAACGCCTCAAACTCCATAGCCCCTAGTTTCTTGGGAATAAGGACCACAAAAGTAGCATTTAGTTCCTTAAGGAGCCTTCCAGATCTAAAGAATTCCTTAACAACATTCACGACATCATTTTCAACAATATTCCAAAACCATTGAAAAAAGAACATAGGAAATCCATCTGGCCGAGGGGCCTTATTTCCTTTAAAAGAAAATACAAATTTCATGATTTCCTCTTTAGAGGGGATGGCCACAAGCTTTTCATTATCTTCCCTCTCAACAATCTTAGGGATGGCTTCTAATAAAAAATCTTGGTCATTTTGATTGATTTCCCCATTTGCCGAAAGAAGGTTGTTATAGAAGAGGACAACTTTCTTTTTGATGTCTTCCTCTTCCTCAAATTTCGTACCATTAACTTCTATGATAGAGATTCTATTAGCATCCTTGTGTTTAGAAGTAGATAAATGGAAGTACCTAATATTTCTATCTCCAGCTGAAAGCGACAACACCCTCGACCTCTACCTCCAGAACTCCTCATGTTTAGCTATTACGTCATGCAATTTCACCAACAACTCATTTTCTTTAAACTTATTATTTTCAATGTATCCTTCCTTCTGAATTTTGTCCTGGATCTTCGCAAGCTCCATTTGAAGTTTGGATTTAATACCAATTTTTTTTTCCAAAGGATTCTTTTTTCCATCTTCTTAAATTGTGTTTGACTTCTCTCAATTTTTTAGCAATTCTGAACATAGTAGTACCCAGAACATCAATATTCCACCATTTCTTGATTTCATTAAAAATAAGGGGGTGGGACAACCACATTCTTTCAAATCTAAAAGGAGAGTTTTTCTTCACCTTTATAGGATCTCCCACAAAACTTATGGGAAAGTGATATGTCCCAACTCTAGAGAGAGCTTTAAGAGAGTAGAAATAGCTTATAAGCCACTGATGAGAAATTAGAGTTCTATCTAACCTTACTTGAATAATTTCCTTGCTAGTTCTTCTTTTCGACCATGTATATTGGGCCCCTTGCAAGTCCATATCAATCAGCTCCTTATTGTTGATGAAGTCAAAAGGATCATATTTACTCTCCTGATTCACTTGAGAGCCTCCAAATTTCTCCCCATTCAGAAGGAGAGTATTAAAATCACCCATTACCACCTAGTGGTCACTATCAAAAATCCTGCGGAAAGTAGAGAGCTCATTCCACAAATTTTTTCTAGCTCCTTTCCCATTGGGAGCATAGATATTCAACTCAATCCAACTAAAGTTGTCTCTGATATGTGTTAATTTAGTAGCCACATGATTATTGCTCTCTAGAAATGGTTCCCCTTTAATGAGGTTCTGGTTTCAAAAGGTAGCAATTCCTCCTGACACACCATCTGAACTATTTCCTTGGATCCCATAGTTCTAAAACATTTTGATCTTCTCCACCTTTCCTTTGGAAATTTTAGTTTCTTGGATGAGGAGAATATCAGGTTTATGATCCCTAACAAAATTGTGCAAAACATCCCTCTTATGAAGGCTATTGATCCCTCTTATATTCCAAGGCATAATCTTCATATCTTACCAGGGGATTAGAGAATCTTCAGAATGGTCTTTTGAACACCATCCACTATGTCCTGAAAGCTTTCATGCTCTCTCTACCATTTACTTGATCTTCTGCCTTGGCTAAACTTAGTAGCTCCACAATCTGCCTTTGCTCTGTTCCTAGTAACAACTCCACTCGAAGTATTATGATGTTTTCTTTTCTCCTTCTTTTTCTTAGAATGAGAGACAACTTCTTCCCAATTAGTATCTTCTTGGCTCTCCATCTCTCTGCTAGATTCCCATTCCTTATCATACATTCTTCTTTTCTCCCAAGGGAGGGTATCCATCTGGCCATTCCTAAGATAGTTCAGATTATCACTCAAAATTTTGGTGTTCTAGCTCAGCTTCTCAAAGGTGTCCTTGACAAAATTTGGAGTTGTTTTTTCCCTGAGTTTAAGAGGGTCACTTGAAGGGGAGCATTTTGTAGAAGTAGTATTTAGGATAGGAATTCCACTATCCAGAGATAGACCCTAAATAGGGATATCCTCCAATCCAGGATACCCATTTTCTTTACCTTATGATAAGATCTTAAGAGTGGAGGAAACAAAGTCCTCATCCCTTTTACCTTCCCTTGCACTCTCCAAGGCTTTTTCATCATCTTCCTTAGGACCAACAATATCTTCTTCCCCTATTTGGTGATTCTTCTACACATTAGGATCTTTGGGTTCTGTTTCATCATTAAAGTCAGAGGTATTCCTTTGAGTTTCATGATTCCTTCTAAACTCCTCATTAAGGGTATTGGTATTGCTTGCTTGTTATTCCCCCTCAAATTTCTTTCTCAAGATAGTCTTAGGGTTAGACTGGTGGTTTTCTTTTTCTTTGTTGGAATTTAATGGAAATTTCTTAGCCCAATGCCCCATTTTTCTACATTTAAAGCAAGTAAAGGGAATGGACTCAAACTGTATAGTTTGCATCGAGGTTCCCAACTTTGATTGAATATCTATTGAAGAAAGGAGGTCAACATTATGTGAAACTCCCACATAGATTCGAGCAAACACCAACCACTTTCTAGCCACTGTCATGGGGTCAATAGATAGGTGCTCTCCAAAAGAACTAGCAATTCCATTGAAAATTTCCTCATTCTAGTATTCCAGAGGGAGGCCCAAGAGTCTAGCCCAAACTGGAACATTCTCGAAAATAGAGTCAGAGAGATCCAGATGAGAGGTCCACTTCTTGAGGGCTAGGGAGGATTTTCCTATGACCCAAGGTCCACCACTCCTCACAGCCAAAATATCCTCCTTGCAGATGAACTCAAAGGAAAAGAAACCTCTAGGAAGAGTAGCTACCATAACCTTCCCATTAGTTCTCCACTTATTTTTGAAAAAATCCCTAACCACCTCAACATTTGGTCTAGGGCCCATGAAATTTCCAACCATGACTTTTTCCATCAAAGCAATGATATGATCAATAATCGAGTCAGGCACAAAGATGGAAAACTTACCTTTCACTGGGTCAAAAAATCTACTCATTAGAGGGAAAATTGATTTACCATTTGTCTTAACACCAAATAGCGAAGACCAAGGTTTGTGATTTGCTCCTTCCCTATCAGCAGTCCCTACCACTTCATTGGAAATTTCACCTTTTTGTCCTTCAAGGGACCCCCCAGGTTTTTCTTTCCTCCCAAGTCCACCTAAATTTTGTTTCTGGTGTCCTCATTAGATTCATCCTTACCTTTCTCCTCGCTCGGTACATGCACTGATTCTGCCTGGGATTCCTGAGATCCTACTCCATTGTTCATAGATTCGAAATCCTGCTTTTCCCGCCCATGCTCCATAGTCTGCCCATTGTTGTTCCAACCACTTAATTGTTTGTTTATTGTATCTATATACATTTTAACATGTCTTGAAGTGAACTTGCAAGTTTTCTTTCTGCAGTTGAACTAACAAGATCATTTAACCTCATGATTAACTCCCCAATCTTCTTTTTATTGTTTTCAATTACCCCCATTAAATTTTGCTGAGTGCCTGGAGGATGTCGAGGAATTGGTGGAGGATTTTGTTGTTGTGGTTGTTGAGGATTTTGTTTGTGTGCTTGTTGTTGTTCAATATTTTGAGGAAGGTTTTTAGATTCATTAACATTTCCTACAAACTAAACAAATGAATGTCAAAACAACCTAAAATTACCTATTTAACAACAAATTCAAAAAAAAAAAAACAATGCTTACTTGTTTGACCTCCCAATTGACGCGGCGACACCTTGGAAATGAAATTGTAACAAATCGATGAAGAAATTACAAGTTTAGCTCCTTCCAAAATGCAAGCACACAAATGCAGGGTTTCTTTATCTTTTCTTTGTCTTGTGTCTTCCTTTTAGGGATGACACAAGGCATCGTTACATTCACATCTTTTACATGTTGACCCAAAATATTTTTCTTTATCTTTTCTTTTTCTTGTGTTTTCCTTTTGGGGATGACATAAGGCATTGAGATATTCATGTCTCTTCCATGTTGAGCCAAAAGGATTTTTCTTTGTTTTCACTCTCTTTTTGTCATTCTTCCAATTCTATGAGTATTTGGGGAATGATGGCATTTTCAAGCTCTCTAAAAAATAGTGCAACAAGAACATACGGACCCCAAATCCATGGATCCCTCATGTGTTTGGAAATTCATTTTGGGTGGAAACCCCTCTTTTCCTTTTTCCTAATGTAGCTTTATAAGGAAACATATGACTTTGCATAGGGATTTCCAAGTTAGCTCTCATATCTTCTTTATTGTTAGCATGTATCATTTGCTACTTTAAAGTAATTTCTCACAACATGGTGTTTAGAGATTTCTTTAAAGTGGGGGAATACAATGGCATTATTCTTTTGCATTTCATGTTTCATTGTGTAGTTTTCTTACTTCATGTGATGCATCTTTCACTTTGTGGATGACATTGGGTGTGATTTCCCTCAAGAGTGTGATCTCTTTTAGCATAGTATATTCCTCTAAGTGGCTTCATGCACCATAGTGCATCCCTTAAGTTGTGAATCTTCTATTCTTTGATTGGTCATCACCATGAGACCACATTTATTCAAAGCATTTTTTAATAATACTCACTGCCTTGTCTATGCTATTGCTTACTATTATGCTTCAATGATATTTTTACAAGAATCAATAGTTTGTTGGAAAACATCTTCTTTAGGGTTTTATCCATATCAGCAAGAAAGTGAACTGTTTGATAAAATTCTTTTGTAGACATGTATGGAAAATGTGGTAGCATATAAAAGGTGGTGAGTTGTTTGAAAAAATTCCTCAAAGAAATTGGGTCTCATGGTGATGGACATCACCATAAGACTACATTTCTTTGAAGAATTTTCTTAAATAACTCATTGCCTTGTATATGCTATTTCTTACTATTATTCTTTCATATATTTTTTCCTAGCATCCATAGCATAGACAAAGCAATGATTTTTTTGAAAAAGTGCCTCAATAGAAAGTGGTCTCATGGAATGCCATGACAATAAAATGCAATTAGCAACTGCTCCTAGTTATTACTTATACTATGTGAAGTAATTACATCACTGCTTATGTTGAATTTCTAAACAGCTATATTGTAATTGAAATTTTGTCATCTATCAACATCTAGTTATTAGTTATGCAATGTGAAGTAATGCTTTGAGTTTGAAAGATATGTAATGAAATGTAATCAATGATATGAAAATAAACTACAAAAATCTATTAATTACAATTCATTAGTTAAACTATTTATTCTATTACCTGTGTGAAGGTTTGTCTAACTCCACTAGAACTAGGAGGTGTTCCTATGAATCCTCCAATATTAGCCTATTCAACATCAGAAATCAGATAATAGAATATCATCCATTTAACAATGTTATTCACATATAATAAATTTATAATTGTTTACTAGTTACATACCTTAGTGGTAGATGCAATGGAGTAATAAACTGGTGGAGGGCTGGTGTATCTAGTATCAACACTGTGACCCTAGAATTTTATTACAATCATTAAACTAAATTAGTTAATCTTGCATTTCAAAAATGAAATTTAATAAATTAAATTCAATGAACATGCTAACATTTACTTGAGTATCGATGGAAAAATCCTCATTCAAAATTTCAATTTCTTTCACCATCGTCGTGGTTGCAGACGTATAGTGTGCACCATCCTCCTAAGTGTCTATGGGGTCATATGTACAAGTTGACTTGAAAACATCACAAGAATGGGGTGGAGCGTACCCCTCGAAGATTCCCATGGATGGCATTTTACTACAAAACTAGCATTCTAGATGATACTTTGGGTCAAAGAGTTGATAGACTGTAAAGTGTCCACCTCAACACTCTCCTTCACGACAGAAGGGATAACGACATTCTCACGAGCCATCCTAGTGAGAGATCAACTCCCTTGCCACTGAGGATCCTATCGTGAACCAGGTCTATCCGTTGCCGACCCTCCTCCTCTCCCCTGAAAGTCCCTCATATCAAAATAGTTGGGGATTTTGTTGAGGATGAACTCACAATAGAGTTTCCTCAAGAAATATTGGGTGGCTTCACAATTGTTGCATGGTGGATAGTCTAAAACCATGTACCACCTATCACAAATATTGTTCCTAATCCCTTGGTGGTGGCACCAATGGATACGAAACCTCTTGGCATTAAGGACAAGATTTTTATTTGTGCATGGGATAGTGATAGTGAGCACAAATCAGATTTTGTAATTTTTTCATCTTTTACTTCTTTATATGATAATTTATCTGCATAAAAATTCCTCCATGCCTACCTCCTATCTGGCCAACCACTTTTTTTTTTTTTGATTACATATACATGTTTTAACATGTCTTGAAGTGAACTTGCAAGTATTCTTCTTTCCATGATTGAACTTACAGGATCATTTGACCTCGTGATTAACTCAATTTTTTTTAGTGTTTTCAATTACCCGCATTAAATTTTGTTGAGTTCTAGGAGGATGTTGAGGAATTGGTGAGGAGTTTGTTGTTGCGGTTGTTGAGGATTTTTTTTGTGTACTTGTTGCAATGGTTGTTCAATATTTTGAGGAGGGTTTTCAAGTTCATTAACATCTCCTACAAATTAAATAAATGAATATAAAAAATTACCTAAAATTACCTATTTAACAACAAATTCACAAAAATGATGAAGCGAGGCGGGAGAGGCAGGCGGGGCGGGAGTTTGAATGTGGGAAACGATGCTTCAGATGAGGAAGATCTAGATGGTGATGATGTTTTTTCTAGTTCATAGGAGCTTCTTCTATGTGCATACCTTTTCTATTGGTCTTCATTTGGCTTCCTTTTGGGGCGTGTTTTTCCCGAGCCTTTACTATTTGGCTTGTGGATTTTTTTGTTGAGGCTAGGTTGGATTACGTCCTCTCAAGCAGGTTTTCTTTTGGGATTCTCTATTCTTATTTATGCTTGGATCCATTTGTTGGTTGGATGACTTCTCCTCAGCTTCATGGGTTCTTTTGTCTCCCTGATGGCTTGTGGGCTACTTCTCTAGCACCTTCATTTCTAGGTGTTCGCTTGGTTGGCATTGGATGTTGTTTCTTTCCTTTCTCCCTCCTCAGTCTGCTGGGCTTCCATATATTTCTCTTGTTGGATATTCCTCCTTGTGTATGGCATAGGGGAGTTGGGGATTTTTGGTTTTATGGAGGGATTCCCTTGTCTAGGTCTTGCAAGTCGGTTGGTTGTTATTGTTTGGTGGGTCCTTTGTGTTTTATGCCTCTTCCTGTTTTCTTGTTTATTTTCTCTTGTGATGGAGGTGTTTAGCCTAACTCTTGTGGGCTATTTCTGAGTTTTTTGTTTTGCCTAGATGGTGTGATTCTGAACCCCCGGTGGTCCTTGATACTTTTGTCTTTTCTAGGGTTTTTGGTTGTTGGGATTGACCTTGAGTTTTGTTGCTGCTAACTAGTTTTTCCAATAGAGTTTTTGTTGTGGGCCAGTTTTTCTTCATGATTATGGGAGCCTTAGCTTCCCTCTCCTTTGTTGTGGTTTCCTTTCTTTTAGATGTGGTGATCCAAGGGGATACTTTTACAATGAAAATTGAAGTTTCCCCAACACTCTATAATTCAACACCATCAACAAGAGCTCAAAATCCTGATCCCAATGCAAGTTGAATGGAGTCGAAAGGACTCTGTATGGTCAAGTTATGGCAGGTCAAAATTTAGTCAAACTAGTACCTAGGGCCATTAGAAAATTGAAAAAAATGGTTGACTCATAATAGGTTGAATTAGTGTCAAGTTGAAGATCTCATCGAGACCTTTCTAATGGTGTTTATTTCATCGAATTCCAAGTTCGTACGACCGAGCTATTGCGAGTCAAAGTCATAGTTGACTAGGGTGGACTAGTGGTACATCATGGTGACTCAACATGCCATATGGTACAGATGATGATGTGGACAAAACAGATGTTGACACGTGGCAGGAATAGGTGGCAATTGATGTGGACTTCGTATGGTGACAAAGCTTCGACATAGAAAATGACATGTCATGACGAATGAATCAAAGGGTGCCAAGTAGCCCTATCATAGGGCGCCACATCAAACCCCTCACTCCTCCCATGGAATGTTGCACCGATTTGTAAAAAAAATGGTGGGGGTCAAACCCCCCGCCTCATGTTTCCAATACATTTGCCTAACCGTTACGCCGTGCTCATCGCACTTTACCAAATCTGGAGGTCGGTTTGTTTTGTGGATTCAATGGTTTGATTTCAGTTTTAAAATAAATGGTGGTGGAGGTCAACCTCTCGACCACGCCACCACCAAAATCTTTAATTTCCAGTGAGCCACCGAATTCTTTTAAGAGCAAATATGCATCGACTTGTTTTAAAGAAGCTTTAAAAACTGAATCTCCCTAATTTTGAATATTTACCCCTTTTTAAGAATAACAAATTTAATCCTTGATAAGAGAAGATTAAAATAAATCTTCTAAAGCCTGAATAGGAGAATATTATAGGGTCTAAAATAATATTAAAATTATATTGAGGGGATTTTTAATAATCTTATTATGTAAAAAGGGAGGATTTTTTAGATTCACATGTAATTTTGGGGGATTTGTGAAAATTATATGTTATAAATGGGAGATTTTGTAATCATATGGTTAAAGACCTTATTGGGTAAAATTTTTGTACAAAAAGGGTGGAAATGAGAGAGTGAGGCATCCAAGAGATGAATAGGGAGAGAATGATCGGAAGACTTTTGTGTCCATTTCTATGCAATGAGAGAATGTTGTCATTGTGCTCAAAGGAAATGGAGTTGTAATGTTGTTGAAGCCTTGTAATACTGATTTTTGAGCATAATAGGATTGGTCACTCTATTAGAGAGGGTCCCGGAGATGTAGTCAATTTGGCGAACTCCGTTATCAACTAGAATTCTATCTTCTTTCTCTTCCATTCTATTCATCACACTTCTTATGATTTTTTCAATTTAAGTATTTTTCAATTATGTTAATTCATTTTTAAAACCTTAATTAATTGTTGTAATAGTTAAGAATTCATAGCAATTGTCATAGATCTTAATTCATATCAGGTGGTGATGGATCTGGATGATTTGGGGTTGAGGTTGCTGCTGAAGTTTTACTTGGCTGTGGTGTGTGCTTTGGGTTCTTTTCTGCTGGTGATTTATTGTCTCAAGGCTCCTATTGTTTTGGACTCATTTTAGATCAGTTGTGGCCTTGTTCTCTTAGCTGGGTGGTTCTCAAGTTTTAACCCTAGACCCCATATGGTTTTTTTCCTGGTGTAGTGTATTCTTAAGGATGTTATGGTTGCTTGCTTGGTTACTATGCTAGATTTCCCCTCTGGTCCTATGGATATGGACCTCCCTTAGTTGTTGCTCTTATTGGGGTGGGAAAATTTCCTATGGAGTTTAAGGTTGAGGGTGCTAGTGAATTTGAGATGTGGTGGTTTAGTTGATCATTTCATCCTCTCCAAAAGGGGGGAGCTCACTCCTTTAGAGGTGGAGATGGAATTGGTTTCCTATTACTAGGTGAGATTGTGTTGTATGAAAGTTAATTTCTTGTAGTTTTTTATTGTGGACCCCAAATCCCCTATTGAACTTTTTGGTTTTGCTTCGTTATAGGATCTTGATGGTTTACACCACTATGTTCTCTATTTCTTTGGGCTCAAAATGGAATGATCTGAGAGGCTAGTTTGTTGATTCCTGGCTATTTCAAGCGATCTTCATTCTTTTGATTATGGTTATGTGTTTGATGGTTTTCTTTACCATTAATTTACCTTTTCTTTTGTTGGGCTCAGTATTGTTGATACTAAGTAGTTTGTTGGCTGCAACTTTGTTGTTTGACTATTTCAGGTGGTTATTGTTGTCAAAATTTGGTTGTTGCAACATTGATGCATTGTTTCCTAATTGTTTCAAGTGGTTATAACCTGGTTGTTAAGGTGTAACATCAGTACCTTTTTTGTTGGTTGTTTGCATCCTATGTTGTCTTCCTGATCTTTGATGGTTGTTTTTGTTTGGATGCCAATGATTTGCTATTTTTTTTTCTAATAAAAGCTTGCTTGCCTTGGGTTGGGTTTCGAATCCCATCAAAACTTTATGTACTAGGTTTTGGGGCCCCATCAAAACCTATTTTTTCCCATAATCAAAATCAAAAAATTCACAAAATAAACAAACAATGCTTACTTGTTTGACCTCCCAGTTGATTTGGTAACATCCTGGTGATGAAATTGTAACAAATTGATGAAGAAATTGCAAGTTTAGATCCTTCCAAAATGCGAGCACTCAATAAATCTTCTCCTGGTAAAATTGTTGTAGAGGAAAATCCTTGTAAAACCAGAGACTTATCCAAAAATCAATGTCCAAACACAAAACTAACACAAGCAAAGGGGGAAAAGGATGAACAAAAAGAAAAGGGGGGTCCTCATTTTCAATGTGGTGTGTGTGCAAGGCACAACACACACACATGAGGTGAACATGGAGCAAACATGAAGCATATAGCATATAACAATAATGTTAGTACACATTATCTAAAAATATAAGTTAATAAGGTAAGGATACCTTAGTATGGAAGTTTTTCCCAATACCAAACATCATCTCTTGAATGCAAAAACACATAGATGAATTATAAATATAGTCAATACAAGCAAAAAGAGGGTACTTGACTCTAAAACTATATTTCTCTATCACTAGGGGTCATGCACATTAAAAAGCCCCTATGGACCATAGGCTATAAATTCATGTTTTGATAGGTGACCATAGATATGATAAAATAAAGTCCCACAAATCGCATAGGCTAGCAAGTTGTGTTATGCTAGGTGGCTTATAAGGTACACAATATAGGCTAGCAACTTGTTTTATACTAGGTGATTATGTCTATGATAAATAAAAGACCCTATTAGCCACACTGACTAGTAAGTTTTGTTATGCTAGGTAGATTATAGAGTACATGGATCCATAGGATAGCAAGTTGTGTTATGCTACGTGGCCCTATAAAATACAAAAAATCATAGGATAGCAAGTTGTGTTATGCTAGGTGACCATTATAGTTCATAAATATTTACCATCATAGGGAATGGTTTAACATATTTTGGGATAGATTGATAACCACACCTCAGGTGGTATTATGAATAACACCACCACAAAGGGGACACATCAATAAGTCTGCAACAATCTAGAGATACAAAAAGATGTGTGAATTTATAAGATGGAAAGGTGATATTTCTCCCTTGAAATATTGTCATACTTGCTATTTTGATATTTTAAGGACAACAAGGGGAAATAAAGAAGAGAGGGGTCCTCAAGAAGGATGCACACCTCCAAAAAAAATTATCCTTTCCCTCGAAGTGAATAGGTGAGGATAACCATGCTAGAGACTATCATGTTGCTACCATAGATGAAATATTGTTGAAAATAAGATATACCACTATGAATGGTAATGAGTAAAAAAATAGAGCTAAAAATTTCATGCAGAGTGAGGAAAAACCCCATAGAGTAGAGTTTATCATTTATAATGTTAATAAGTGCAATATCACAACAATTGAGAAATTGTTGTATTTTGTTGCTCAAGGCTTGACATTTGCCAATTTCCAATGACCAAGAACTAGATGATATGCATAAAAAGAATGATTTGTATGAATATGGCTATATAAATTTATTACATGTTGGAGGAGGAAGAGTAATCAAGTGAGCTTTGAGAAGCCTCAAGAAAATATTCTCTTTTTAAGATAATGGATAAGGAGTAGGAATCCCTCCTTTTTCTTGTGAAGGAAGGTTTTTTTGCTCACAAGAGGTGTTGGGATAATGTGTCTCAACCTTGTAGGGTATGTGCAAGATCATCATGGAAAAAATAGGCCCTTCATTGGCAAAAAATTCAGAAAAAACAAAGTTAGGCAACTTGACGCAAAAATTTGAATAAGTTATCTATATTATTTCAAAAATATGAAACAATAGAATCTGTAGCAAATTGAATGTAGTTTATAAACTACTATGTTTTTTTTTTTAAATCTATTTGGTGAAAATTTTAAATTTCAATACATTAGTACTTAAATTTTAGGGAAAAAATAAGAAGTAGGTGTCTGTCTCAACCACCCTAACTATAATAAAATGATAATATTATTTTATAATTTTTTAGACATAAGTTAAAGACTCATGTCCGATGTGATGCATATTATTTTGTATTTTTTTCCAAGTAAATAATTAATTATGAATTTTTATTACAACTTTTAAAAAATATAAAAACTCATATGTTTGACCACCTTAACTTGGTCAAAACTTCATGAAATTCAAATTTTCTTTTTTTATCCTATAGTATGCAAAGCATAGAATGTGATGCATGTTTTGGATTCCAAAAATGTGATATCGTTTGAAACTTATAGATGTTTTTCAATCAGCCTATCAATTAGGACTTTAGTTGTAATTCAAATAGAAAATGAATAATAATTATTTATTAAATTCAAAGTTACAAAGCATAATTTATATTGGTTGAAAGCTGAGAATCTCCTTTAAAAACCCTTTTCATTTCATTAATTTTGTGTAAAAAAAATTCAAAGAACATACCCTACAAATACCCATCATATCGCCACTTTTTGGCCCATCATGATCCTGCACATACCCTGCAATTACATAAGTTTCTATTTGTACATAAGGTACTATTCATATGACGATGATGGGGGAGGAGGGGTGCGGGGGTGCGGGGGGGTTCCCCCTGCGAGCGGTTCAAGGGGATCATCCCGTTGACTAGGAGTTCGAGTGAAGTGTGCCCTAGTAGGGGCTTGGGGGAAGTGCCCCCAAAAGGAAAATCTAATTTTTATTTTATTATTGTAAATCTGGATCATTCATCATTAGGTCTTAGATCTGATGATCGATATTTTATTAGCTTTACTTGGCATAGAAGGAAACCTTATTTTATGAGGGAATTTTATTATGAGTGTGTATTTTGATGTATTATGAGAGTTTGGTAGCAGTTGTGTTGCCTTTGTATCTCTAGTTGATGATACTCCCATGAGAAGCTTGCTTTGAAAGTATATTGTAATCTTTGTGATTTCTAAATAATATATTGGTTATCTTTTGGAGTGTGGATTTTTTCTCTCGAAAGGGTTTTCCCCATGTAAATCACTGTGTTGTAGTATGCATGATATTTATGTTTATTTATGTTTAAGTTTTTGTAATCGTTAAAGATCTATAATTTTTTTGCATTATTCTCCTCTCAAAGTTAATGTAGGATGTTGTTCCACTACCTTAGCTTCCTTACAAGAGGAAGACATAAATGTATTAGATAATGAAGCAAGAGATGTAGGAAAAAGTATATGTTGGAAACCTAGGCCCATTTTGGAAAGGTGTGGTGTAAGATTTGTAGGAACCTCAACTCATTTTTCCATGTTTTCATTGTATTCAATTTTAGAAAGGATTTTGAAACCAAGTCCATGTAATGTGTCTCCAACTCATTCAAAGAAGGAGAAGTTAACTTATTAGTCTTTTCTAAATGAGAAGTATGATTATTTCTTGAAAGATGAGTAGAAACATTGACATGAGAAGAATAATCAATTATTTTGCATGAATGTGGATCTTTGTTGATTACTGAGATGTTAAGATGATGGGGATCATTCTTATATTTAACCAATACACGAGGGATGAAATCTAAAGAGCCCCTATTTCCATCATGAGGTCATGTTGTTTTCCACTTTGTCAATGTAGGAGTTGAAATAGTAGATTTAATTTTTTTTTAGAAGATTATGAAAATGAAATAGATGACTCTTTAGGTTTATATTGTCATATATTTTATGCTTCAATAAAGGAGGCTGTAAAATATAATAAACTTCAATTATTACTGAAATATGTACTCAAATATGAAACAATATTTGGGTAATTATTGTTGTTAGAAGCATTTAGAATGTTGATATTAAATATTTGAGAAGAAGAGACAAGAAATTTTGTAGATGCTACCAAAACAACCTTCAGATCTTTAGGCTTTGATGGATATTTTATATTCTCTAATGAATAAAATTATAAAACCTAACAAGCCCCAATCATTTCCAAAGAGTGAAATTTTCATTGATTTATTATTATCATAAGAAGGAAATGGTAAATTTTTTGAAGATGGAATTAAAGTTATAAGATATTTACAAATAGTATATTGATGTCCAACTTCTACTTGTAATTTTGTTTTTGGATTTGGATCCCCTTCAACCATATGTAGCTTATTATTTCATAAAAAAATCATTATACAATTAAGACTAGATAGGACTACCCCCATGGAATGAATCCATGATTTACTGAGAAGAAGGTTATATGAAAGAGAATCAAGCATGACATTGATAAGGGTAGGCAAGGTCACAACTCCAACCTCAATGGGTAATGTTATTATACCCAATGATTGTTTGTTGACATTATCAAATCCAAAAATAGAAAGAGTATCATTTTTTATGAGATACATATCTATACCCATCTTATGTAAGATGCTAATGGTAAAGATAATAATACCTAATGTATTATCAATTAGAGTATGCTTTACTCTAGTTCTATGAATGATGACAAAAAATCATAAGAGGGTCATGCCATTGAATTTCAAGAGGAGGTAATTCACATTGAGAGAATGATATATATAATCTTGATTATTGTATGCATACAACAAAACAAGGATACTATGTAAATTAAATAAATTACAAGTGTTGAAATTTTCAAGGTCACCAAAATATCAAGTGGGAAAGTAGTCCTACATCTAACTAGAAAATTAGCCTAGATCCACCTTTCCATTTTTCCTAACATTGGAACAAAAACTAATTAGGGTTTGGTGATTGGTTAACTACCTAAAAAAGAGATCAAATATGTTAGGTTTGTGTTCCTTTGTTGCAAAGAGATAAGATTTCATGTGTGAATTAATTAATCCAATTCATATAAACCCTAGATCTAAAAATGTAAATGATCACATAGATGAGAACATAAAATTGTAGAAACACATACAAATCTACGAATTATAGATAGATAGGCACATGTACATGAATATTAAGCCTAAAATGTAGTGAAAGGGTTGTTGGGCACCCTAGTCTAGGTGATTTGGAATGTTCACAATATTGGTGTAAATAGGTTATTTACTTGACTAGTTCATTAGTATTTCCTATTTACATGTTAAGTTTACTTATGTCCTAAGAATCTTTCTAGAAGTAGTTGTATAGATAAGATCTTATCATATCTTTTCTATTTGTCTTTTATTTAATATTGGTTACCTAGGTTATTTAATATTGTTGAGGTAATTTTCTAATTGTATAGGATTAAGACACATGTCAAGGTCTTGTATAATCCTATCTTAGAGTAAGAACTTTATAAGTAGGGAATCATTTGTACATTTCATATTCAATCTTGTAATTTTGTATCCATAGTCACAATAAGATATTCTTATCATTTCCTCTAATGTGAAGATATTTTGGTCTAGAAACTAGTCCTAGGGTTGTTGGGAGTTCGAAATTAAATCCTACACGATATCAAATCTCTAGTGTTGTAGATTCCTTCCTAGATTAGAGAATTAGTCTTGGATTGAAGATTTTTATGGGTGCATTTTGGGGTTTCAAGGAC